>JBBPBX010033472.1:0-11956 GCA_038048925.1 Garcialebias charrua
TTTCAAAAAGTTCAGGTTTAAGTTGGGAGACAAACCCAAGACCATATATTGCTGATAAAATGACTTTTATCTCATGGAGAGTTGGTTTTATCACTTTGACCAACATAAACAATGCCAGAGCTATCCCTTCTCCACCCTGGGCTCTATGAGGCAGGTGCTGCTTGGCCATGTCAATCAGCATGGCGTGTGGCCAAGGTCTATAAACCAACTGTGATTGCTCAGCCCCCCCCACCTCCATCATGGGTGCAGTGATGACGGTGGTTTTGTCTTTCTTTTTGTCTGCCATTTCTTGTTGAATTTTTTCAATTTCCCCTTGAATTTGCTTTGCTTTTTGCTCAAGCTGATTTTTGTCAGCTTGCAGTCTTGTGTTCATGGCTGGTGGTCCACCAGAATCTATTCCCTCATGTTCAGTGTCTGTTGAGATGTTAGTCAAATCAGAGGGTGAGGTTGAAGAGTCAGGTGTGTTGGCAGTACCTGATTCAGTTGACGTTCCTGGTTGCTCCTTTTTCTTGGAGCCTTGGAAGTCATCGTCCATGTCCATGTTCAGAAACCAGTCTGAAAATTGTCCAGTTCTCTGTAGCTCAGGGTATGGTGGTGGTTGTTGGGGTGAACTCAGATGTGCCAGTGACGGATACAGGGCCATGGTGTGAGGTGGGAAGCCAGAAGTTCCAGCCGCAGATGGAGCAGAAGGAGAGAAAGAAACATTTAGTGGGTTAGTTTGTGTTTCTGTCCCTTTCTTATTTTTCTTTCCTAAATGTTTTGTCTCTTTTGGAGCCATCTGGTTTGTTTTCTTAATTTTCTGGGTCATCTGAAGGCTTTTTGATATTACTCTTTGACTTTGTAATTTGGATTCATTTTTCCAAAGCTTAAAAGCTTGTTCATGATTGGTCACTGTTAACAATTCACCTTGTGGAATCTTTTTCTTGCTGCAAATTTTACGTTTTCGTTCTAACAATTGTTCTTCTAATTTTTGTATTTCCTGTGGATCAAACGATCCATTTCTTGGAAAATTGAATTTACAATGCCACTGTGGCACAAACCTTAGACACGAATCACCATGAAGTCTTCTCATTCGGTCAATTTCCGGCCCGCATGGTATATAAGCTTCACTTTTGCTGTTTTTTGTTCCCATATTATTTATTTTTATTTTTTATTATTTTTATTTTTTATTATTTTTATTTTTTATTATTTTTTTTTTATTTAAATGTCTGTTTTATTTACTTCTATTTGTTATCCGTATTTATTTAATATTTCAGTTAATTTTACCTGTTTTAAAAACAGGTTATTTGCCTAATTTAATTTTGAATGAGTTTATTGTTTCAGGACCAGGATGTTTAAAACCATGTTGTATATCTACTTATTTTTGAATGAATTTATTTATTGTTTAGAACCAAGTTATGCACCTAATTGTTTTATTTTATTTCAAAACGAGTGTAACTACACAGGTTTATCTATTTTTTATTTGTTATTTTTCGCTTTTTATTTTATTTTATTTTATTTTTTATTGAGCGCTCCCCAAATCTATTTCTGCTGTGGCACGATTTGTGGCCGTCTTCAAAGTATTTCTACCTCATATAACAACCTACGTGCGGCACGATTGGCGACAATTTTTTAACGTATTTCTACATTTGAATTGCCTACGTGCTGGGTTTTCGGGCGGACCTTCCTGCGTTAAAAGTTTAACGCGTAAATTGCTCTTGCACTTATCGAGTGCTCACAATTTTAACGTGTTCTTGCGTTCTTAAAAATAAACGCTCACAACGCTTTACGTTTCTTGCGCTCACAACGATTTACGTGTTCTTACGTTTAAAAATAAACGTTCACAGCGCTTTTCGTGCTCTTGCGCTCAAATTTCCTACGGTCCTTGAACGCGTCTCGTATCAGTTTTACTTCGGCTTAAATCTTTCAAACTTGAAAAAGAGATTTCTACGTTACCTCTTCAGCCTTCCTGTTGGTTCGTGGAATATTGTCGATGCTGGCTCTCCCGCTGTGAGGACCGAAACGTCCTTTTCGTCTCTGAAGTCTACTCGAGGAAGAGGAGCAGGTCGCTAAGACCCGCGGTTCCGGAATCCCGATCCGGTCGTCTCCAGCGGCGGTCAGTCAAACGCAATATCCTGTCTTCGTGACGCCAAATTGTGAAGTAAACTTCTGAATAACAAGGCAAGGCTGTCCAAACGGAGTTCAAGTTTATAAGATTTAATGTATCTTGCAAGATAGAGAACAGAAATGGTACAGGCACGAAGCTGTCTGGCTCTGCTCTGCTCAGACAGTAACACAGCATGGATTAAGAACCCTCGTACAGTTGGGGGTGGTACCATGGGTGGAACGGGGAGGTGTTTATCACCAGGTGGAAACTTTTGATAACACATGAGTACTCAGCAGATGGAAAATGAGCATTCAGCACTTCTTACAGCGTTTTCAGACTAACACGAGCAGGTCACTGTTTATTCAGCAGATAAAATGAGGAACATGACGTTAAAACTTAAGGAACAGGTGGTTGGTTTCACACAGATGGTCACAAAATGTGGTTGGTTTCACACAGGCATTTTGGAGTGCATGATTCTGAACACATAAGTTTAATTATGAGTTTAATATCTGAGAGTGTATGATTTTACTTAACACAGGTCCCAGCTTTGTTCATGGCTTCCTTACTGCTGTGTGAACACATGAAAAAGTTTCCAGCCGGCTATAAATAACAGTCAAGTAAATAATTAAAGGCATTTTTCAAATGTGTTCTGAATTTTACATGCTTTTAGCCCTTTTATATTATTTTTTTATTTTTGCAAGAAAAAACAACACTGCTTGGTTTTCTGTGAAGTTATTTACAGCAATATGCATTATGTAATCAGCTTTTATTAGAGAAGAGAGGGGAATAATGAATTGATGCATAATTATGTATAATTCATAAACTGATATGATATTCTCTTTGATATCCCCCGTCATTCTGCAACCATTCAAACTAAAATGTGTGTGCTCACAGATGAATTTACATATTATTTTCCACTGTATCTTATTGCACATAAAAGAAGACGTTGAACTTTTTCAAGGAAATAGGTAAGGATTAGTTCATTTAAAAAAAGGGAACCAGTAAAATAATTATGTTATTTTAAAAAATACAGATCATTCCAGTTTTGTAAATAAATAACAACTCTGAAGGGAAAAACGTCAAACTGGACAAGTACTGAATATAACTATTTTGTAATAATTAATTGTGACACTGTCAAAATCTATAGTCACTGTTGAAGGCAATATCAAAGTACATTATATTTTTTATGTTACAGACTGATCAGTGGTTCCCTTCACAGCCACCAAAAATGGTCTCAAATTGGGAAACAAAACTGAAAGTTATGCACCATCACTCATGTTCCCTGAAGGAAGTGAACAAGGTGCAACATATGACTATGGGAATTGCGCCTCCACGCAGTTTACCTGAAGTAATACAATCATGCCTTTTAAGGCAAGTGGGCATCAGCGTCACCAGGGGCCCACCCCCTGGTATAAGAGGTGCTGACTACCCACGTACATCCTCTATACGCACTTCACCAAGCTTGGGCATTAGAAGGGCAAACATATGTTGCACCTTGTTCCCTTCCTTCAGGGAACATGAGTTATGGTGCATAACTTTCAGTTCCCTTATCAATCAGGTTCAATGCGGTGCAACATATGACTATGGGAACATAATCCAATCACGCCCTGGAAATGCTCTAGAAATGTATGCTTATGAGAACTTTTTTGCCTTAGACTACAGGCGTCAGCCGTTCATTTCTCTGTGGTAGAGAGAACAGCTTGAGTATCGTCTCGTGCTGTGACATCTAGGCTGTAGTGTTTTACAAACGTGTTTGATGATGACCAAGTAGCAACTGCACAGATATCTGCTACTGGAACACCTCTGAATAAGGCCCAGGAAGTGGCTAGGCCTCTGGTTGAGTGAGCGGGTACCCCACTGGGCACCTGCTGACCTTTGCTGCTGTATGCCCTTTTTATGGCCTCAGTCACCCAATGTGAGAGGCGCTGTTTAGACAGGGCCCTGCCAGCAGTAGGATTAGCAAAGCATATGAACAATTGGTTGGTTTTGCACCAACTGTCAGTGTAGACGCTCAGGGCCCTAACAGGGTAGATTGCGTTGAAACGCCTCTGTTCTGCAGTCAGAACTAGGGAAGGAGGAACAGTTGACAGTTCGAAGTCCAGACTTCTGTGATTTAAAGTCGGGACATTTGGCACCTATGCAGGGTTTGGACGCAAGGTGACCTTTGACCCATCTGGGGCAAATCTGGTACACATTTGTTTTATGATATTTCAAATCAACCCAAATGTTTAATGTTTTATCATATTTTAAATCATTTTTCAGGCTCGCGGAAAGTTCGGCACGACTGTTTAGGAAAAACACACACATAGACTTTATTAAAAATAATGATGTGTCATTTATTTAAAAAGTCTGTGACAGAAAAATAAAGGAAAAAAGCAAAACAGACATCAACAATTGTACAATCACCTTAGATGTACAATAAACACACAAGCCACACATGCTATAAATAATGTGTCATTTAAATCTGCCACAGTATAACAGCACACACAAACTCAAGGCATTGATATAAAAGACATTATCTCTCACCTTTGACACAAACTGGGAGAGCCTCATAGTTTGGCAGGGGATACATATCAATGTAGCCGGACATCTGATCAGGACCCACGGCAGACTCTCAAATGTTCATCTGAGTGTTGTTTATTTATACATTAAGGTGTATGTATGGCTTCACTCAACTTCAGGCAAAAACATGTTTTTCAAAGTTGGTACTAGGCACGGCTAAAGGCTTATCTGACTAGACTGTTACATCTTTTACCAATTAGGGCTACAATGTCATATGAAGAAAATGAGCTTAGTTTTCTCACATAACTCTGTGCCTGATAAAACCTAATTGCAAATAGTTTAAAGGTTAGCTTGAAACTAAACTAAAATGTTTACTCCAGGGATCGTGTGTAACTCACAAGTGTTGTAAAAAGCATTAAAAATTTGATAAAGTTAGTCAGGAAACATTCAATACCAAACACTCATATTTCATTCCACCCTCTGTTTACTATCTAATTTTAATTTTTTTACTCCTGTCACTTCATAAGGCGAGTATATATCCAGCCTTGTAAAGCTACACACCAAATCTAAAAAATGGACACAGTCCCCCTCATTTATAGTCTGTTCCCATTAACCCAATAATAATATCCCATCTCATCCTAAGGCAGTGTAGTTATAAACTAATCTAATTATATGATCCCTCCTTCAAAACAAAGCACTAAAAACAAAAACAAAGGAGGGAAACTGCATATTCTCGTTCTAAAACTTTTCTTGTTCAATACATATGAACACTTTGAAATCAGACAGCCCAACTTAGAAACTCAATTATAAGTTTTGGCACCATGTTCATTGCGCATCTGAAGGGATCCAAATGGAGACTGCTAGGAAACGTGCAGAAATTGCCAATTAGCCAATCAATAAGTCATGTCGTCCCAACTCCCACGAGTGTACAACACATTTATTCTTTAAAAACACCTAGGTATTTTGAGGACTATTTTACTGTCCAGTCACACAACACCCTGTTTTATTTAAAACATGGGATAACATGACCTGTTTGTAGCACATATACCACTCCATTTATAAGCTATCTGCACCGTTGCATGTCATAGGTGAGATTTATTTGTAACTCAAATTATTCATCATTTAGTCATATCATGATTTAGTCTTAAAAACAAATCACATTTCATAATTTCAGATAAAATAAAATAAAAAAACTCAAGGAACAATCAGAAATGTTCCAAACTCGTTGTCACTTCACGATGGATCTTTGTGGCTCCACCCTCTGGAACAGCTTACACTAAAACACTGTTACATGTAACACCAGTAATAGGGTATATGCCACGGGTAGTGGTGACGTACTTCCGTTAAAATGTGGGCTCTACGTTGCACTTCCGGTTCTGGTCGACAGCAGTTGTTGTTAGCGGTAGCTTCTAGAACTAGACCATGTAAAAGACACAAATGGTAAATTATCTGCGAGCTACTGGTACAACAAGAGAGATTTGTTGTGTGCCGTTGTGTCCAGTGAATAGCAGGGACAATAGAGCGCTTAGTTTTTTATATTTTAATGCCAGAGTTCGTGGCTAACCGAGTTAGCCTTAAAGCTAACACTCGGTTGTAGCTGGCGTTTTAAACCTCAGAATATTCAAGAGCCAGCATCAAACAGTGGTTAAAAAGGAGCTGTACCTGCATTGTTCCAGTGGAATAATTCTCCCTTCCATGACCGGGGCTTTGGGAGAAGCAGCAAAGAGGACAGCGAGGAGGAGAACACAGCTGCAGCTCAGTAAGAAACATGAATATGACTCGACTCCACATCCTGCACTTGTAGATTTAATGTTGGAGTCATGATGAGTGATTTAATAAAAGTTTGTAACTACATACTTTTAAAATAATATTCAGATTTTAACAGTTTTCTAATCTGTAAATATGTTTGTAAACTCCTAGTAACTTCAGGGCTGTTACACCTCTGAAATATTCTCTGCAGTTTCCTTTAATATGAAACCAGAACTGTTTCACTTCAATTAAACTTTTATTTCCTGAGATGTAATTATTTATTTTAAAGCATAACTCTCATAAAGAGTTCTCTGTTTGGTTTTTTACGTTATGAAGGTAAATATGAACACTTTTTTGTTTTTTCAGGTTTGCATCATCTGACCTCCTGATGTGTTTCTGACCCATGACTGCGCTGCTCTGCCATTCATGGTCGGTGTTCACCAAGAATGAGATGAGAGGAACTCCCCATCAAGTTCAAGTTGTGTTTATTTGTCATATACAGGTTAACACAGAGTTAACAGTACAATGAAGTGCTCAGGATGAGAAGAGCAGATTTGACTTGCTAAAAATCAAACTATACTAAAAGCATGCAAAGTGAAAAAGTAATTATAATATTCACAAAGTCCTGAAGAGAGACAGTAAACATGGTTGGATATACAGTAATGATGCAGCAGGATGAATTTGAATGAACTACTGTAAGTATTTCAAACTAGTAATACAGTACAAGCTAACATGCACATAGTTATATATATATATATACAGTATATATATATACACTACACATAATCAACATTACACAGGTTGTGTGACAGGTTATTGCACAAGTAGTGACATTGAGATTGAATTATTAGTTATTACCAGTTGTTCAGTGTTATTTATTGATTATTTATCCACACCACCCCGTCAACCCATATCCTGCAGCCCGTTGAGTTCTTCCTGTTCTTAAATGACCTTGACCTTGGATGAAAGCAACGGGACCTTGCTGACCGGTACGGTGTCCATCAGTCCACGGTCAGGCGGATTATCACTGCAACTTTTTATTGACAGTACTCGGCTCAATTAGGACCCGATACCTGAAGAGCAGATGCATAAAAATCTACCTGCATACTTCAGGACTACTGTACCCTGACACTACAGTCACACTACTTACTACTTGTAAGAAAATAAAATGTTCAAAACATTCTGACTTTGTCTTCTTATTATCACCCAAAAAAATGTGTATGTTGATTTAAGACAGGCTTAGAGTTCAGTTTTATTTTAGCCAGTTTATTAAAAACAAATTTGATGATGATGTTACATTACTGTAGAAAACGTATGAGGCACAAGATTTAAACAGTTTATAGCATTACAGCTTCTGACTTTAAGTCACAGCTTCCTCGACAGCTAATGGAGATTTAAAAACATTAATCAGTCAGACAAAGGTAAGTGATGAAGCAGCTCTTCTGTTCAACCATCCACATGGATCACATGTCCTTCGTCATCAGTGGAGCAACTTGTTTGTATTTGGTGTTTGGATCCGATCTCGGCTCACAAACATCCAGGCTGGACCAGCTGGCTCCCTCCTCATCATCATCACTACGGTGTCCTGTACAGTGAAAGAAAACATCTCTTATTAAGAGCTGCTATAAACAGTGAGATTCACAAAACCATATAGCAGACATGTGTTGAATATAAAGAGTTTATATTGTCTGATATTTAACTTCAACTCAAGTTTTGTACACAAACTTGAATTAAAATAATTAAATTAAAATAACTTGTGTTTCTAAATCTGGTCTAAATCTCCTGCCTCCTTGTTTGAAACTGAACTGTCAGGTGCCTTTGACTCAAACAGTGGGGCTTCTGGCTGCTCCTCATGGACTGTAAACACTCAGCCCTGACTTCTCCTGCCTCCTTGTTTGAAACTAACATTTGTGTTAAATCAGAAATGTACAGACAAAACACGTTTACTCAACAATTTAGCAAGGTTAACTATGTTAGCTGTGTTAGCCTACATGATGCAGTTTGGTGAACTGAAAACAAATACAGACTTACCTTCAGAGTTATTTATGTAGTTGGACACATAAAGCTTAAATCCTTTGTCTTTCTTAGATGTGCGCTTTAGACAAGGTCTGAATAATTCTGTACACATCATTGACTGTTGGCAAGTCCTGCAGAGATTGTGTAAAGATCGCCATCCTGTGGCTGTGAACTGGAAGTGCGCCGTCTGGCCCAGGAATGCGGAAGTGCTAGAACGGAAGTCCGTGGCATATAGCCTATTTACATGTAGTTTTATATGAAGCATGTGAAAGATTGGTAAGTACTTCCTCTAACTGTCTGTTTTATTCACATCTTCTTGCTAGACAGACCTTAAAGGTCGATGCATAGGTCGTTGTACTGGAATGTCACATTCGTTGGACACGTCTGCTTACATTCGTCACCAACAGGACTGATTCATAGGACATTTGAAGTCATCCTGTTCACTCAACACGGTTCGTCTTGTGGTAAGGACCCTCTCTGTCCCTCTTCAGGACACTCTCGTCATCGAAGAGGAGGGTCACTCAGCAGCACCATAGCACAGATGAACGTGAACACCCATCAGACGACACCAGATACCACCCTCAGGTGCCTCTCTCTGGAGTCGGTCACATAGTCCTCTGGGTCCACCTCTGTTGTCCCAATAGACAGACGACGAGGGCAGTACACGAGCTTTAGAAAAAATAAATGCTTGTGACAAATAGAATAACAAAGATTAGTTTTCGCTAAGATAAAAGATCCATTCTTTAAACTTGGAAAAAGGAAGAAAAAAAAAGATTGAAAACCCTCTTCTTCTTTTTTTTAAAATAAGCATGCTTCAGCACTTTTGTACACTCCTTTTTTTAATAAACTCCTAATTATACATGTGGTCTGAACCAATCTTCTTGACCTGTTCAACTCGGCTTTTCTCCAGATCACAGCAGTGACTTTCTGTTTTTTTTTTCTTTCTTTCTTATCTTTTTCCTCTCGGTTAGTCTCAGCTCCTCGTGCTGGAGATACTGACTGATCCCCCACTCTCCATCAGCCCCCTCTGCTCCTCACTCTCTAAACTCCCCCAGTTTCCCTCTTCAGTTTTCTTCTTTTGTTCCTCCATTTCTCTATTCTCAAAACCGCACATGGGTCTAACACACGCGCATACCCTGCTCCATTTCGCTCCCAACATTCCACGCATATCTCTCACTTTCAAAAACACAAATGGTTCTGCACCTCTCTCTCTCTCACACACATCTCAGCTCCTCTTTAAACTTATCCTCTTTGGTCGTTCCACCTCGGCCCACGAGTCATGAGTTGGTTATCTCTCACCACCTTGGGGACCGCAAACACTTTATAATCTGCTTACACCCAGCCGAACCAAACACGGCATGCATTCTCTTAGTGTCACGCTTTGTGCTTGTAACACATCTGACCTCATGACAGAGGGAGCGGGCTGCTCCGCGCACACAGACTCCTCCAGACTCATTCTCGTCTTCCCAAATATTTCTGTCTCAGCTGACAGCTTTAACCTCATTGACAAAAACTCACACACACTTTTTTTCTCTTTTTCTCTTCCCCTTTTCAGAACAAAGCTTATCTCAGCCTCTTGTCAAAAAACTCCCCTTCACTCTGTCTATTTTTCCACACTTCTGCTTTCAGGCACATGCGTTCCTGAAGTCTTCTAACAAATACACTTCAACGAGCTCTGTTGCTTTTCTTTTTTTTCAAACTACGCACACAACAGCCGCTGTCTCTGCAATGTGTCTCCTCGTGTAATCTACCACACACGGTTGCACATACACACATACACACACATACACAAGCGTTACTACAACTCTGATAAAAGCACTCGCTTTTCTTCTTCTTTTTTACTTCAACTGAGCTGTTAAAATAAATCACCAGACTTAATAATAATAATAATAATGAATTCAATTTATAACGTACTTTTCATTTATGAAAATCTCAAAGTGCTACAAAGTGCAACAGAATTAAATGTCAATAAAACAAGTAATAAAACAAGTAAAATCAATAACAGTATCAACTAAGATCAAAGATAGAATCATGAGGAGGCAGAGTATGCTTGGTTAAAAAGAAAGGTCTTCAAGCCGCTCTTAAAGTCAACCAGTGACTGTGGAGCTCTTAGGCAGTCAGGAAGAGAGTTCCACAGGCAGGGGGCAGCCACACTGAAAGCCCGGTCTCCCATGGTCCTTAATTTGGTTCTCGGAATGTGAAGTAGATGACTGTTCTGTGACCGTAGAGACCGGGTGGATGAGTATGGTGCAAGAATGTCCTTTAGATAATCTGGTGAAGTTCCGTGTAAGCATTGATGTGTAATGAGAGCAGTTTTGTACTGAATTCTGTAGGCGACAGGAAGCCAATGAAGGTTATGGAGAATGGGTGTAATATGTTCAAATTTACGAACTCTCAACAAAATCCTTGCTGCACTGTTTTGAATATATTGAAGCTTCTGAAGGTATTTACCAGGGATTCCAATAAACAGGGAGTTGCAGTAGTCGAGCCTGGAGGAGACAAAAGCATGGACGAGCTTCTCAGCATCGGAAAAAGTTAGGGATGGGCGAAGTCTGGAGATGTTTCGAAGATGGAAGAAGCAAGTTTTAAACAGAAGCTTAATGTGATTTTCAAATGTAAGATGAGAGTCCATTTTTATTCCAAGATTTGTAACAGAGGTGGAGAGGGGGATGTCTTGTCCAGAAAAGGAAATTGTTGTTATAGTAGATGTTTGTACCTGGTGAGGGGTGCCAATCAGTATGGCCTCAGTCTTGGAGCAGTTTAATTGAAGAAAGTTCTGATTCATCCATGTCCTTATTTCCTCCAGGGAGGTATAGAGGGCAGTTAGTGAAGATGGAGATGACAATGGGGAAGATGAGGAGGTTCCAGTCCTGATGTAAAGCTGTGTATCATCGGCATAACAATGAAAAGAAATGTTGAACTGATTAATAATTTGATCTAAAGGTAGCATGTAAAGGGAAAACAAGTAAAGGAAATGTAAAGGCATGTAAAGGAAAGACATCACAACAAGTTTTTTTTCCTTTTAACCCTGGTACAATACTTCTGTTACTTTTTAGATAGACAACAAGGGTTCCTCACCCTGGCACAAAATCTTCTTTTTCTCTTCAAGCTACATGCACAGCAAGCTATACATAAACAATTCCTGTTTGCATCTTCTGATTCTCTTCAGCACTCAAAGAATCGATCCGTAGCTTTAAGGCATCCTCTAAACTGCTGGTCAGACATGACAGGACATAAATTGCTGATAGGGAATCACACCTCTATCAGCTCTCAACCCGGGAATCCCACCCACTTCCAAAACACGGGAATCCCACCGCTTACAAGAACACAGTTTTGCTGAAAAAAGGAATCTCACATACTTCTAGCTCCACAGTTTAAAACACACTTTTTCCTTTTTTTCTAAACAACGTGAAGTCCTCCTCATAATCCTGCGAGTGACGCCAAAATGTTTTATGATATTTCAAATCAACCCAAATGTTTAATGTTTTATCATATTTTAAATCATTTGTCAGGCTCGTGGAAAGTTTGGTATAACTGTTTAGGAAAAGCACATACACAGACTCTATTAAAAATAATAAGGTGTCATTTATTTAAAAAGTCTGT
>JBBPBX010033472.1:13773-33232 GCA_038048925.1 Garcialebias charrua
GGAAATTTTTGTGTAACCGGGTCTCCTGTTGAGTCCAGGTCCCACGGGCATACTGGTCCCTGCAGAGCCCCTCCCACCTTGTTTTTGATGCATCTGTTGTCACCAGGACTCGGGACAATACCAGACCCAGTGTGACTCCTCTGCTGGACAATGTGGAGTTGTTCCATGGCTCCAGGGCCTTCACACATTCTGAGCTGACTTTCATCCCCCTCGTTTGATGAGGGGGGGCGAGGTCCAGCTGCTTGTTGACCCAGACCTGCAGAGGCCGCATATGTAATAAGGCCAGAGGAACACAGACGATTCCTGCAGCCAGCAGGCCCAACCGACGTTGGTACAGTTTGAGAGACACCGTCTCGCCCAGCTGGAAATGTGCTAAGCAGAGCCAAAGGGTTGCCATCCGTGCCTCTGAGAGCCGTGCCCTGTACAGAATGGAGTTCAATTCTACTCCCAGAGAAACAAAAATCTGAGATGGAGCCAAACTGCTCTTCTCCAGGTTTATGACAAAACCCAATGATTTCAGGTGATACTTCACCATGTCTGTGTGTGCTTTTGCCTGGACCATGCTGTCTCCAAGAACCAACAGGTCGTCGAGATAATTCAACACTCTGACGCCTTGGCTCCTTATGGGTGCCAGGGCTACCTCCAGGCATTTCGTGAATGTCCTTGGGACGTTTTTTTAGGCCAAAAGGCATGGCCTGGAACTCGTATGTGTTTTTCTCGAAGGCAAAACATAGGAATTTCCTGCGTGACTTCTGCACAGAACTGTTCAAACGCTATGTGGTTTTATTGTTGCTTTAAAACAACATTTTGTTTTTATTGCACAAATGGGGGAACATGTTCTGTGATTTAACTAACATCTTTGTCCCATGAACCAGGGTCTCTTGAACTCTGGAGAGGTCTGAATATGTGTGGCTTTCCTTTTCCCATGGGTGGAAAAGCTTTGATCAGTGAGGATGTTTGTCCATTCTAATCCTAGAAAAACAGTAATCTGGGATGGGGACAAACTGCTTTTTTCCAGGTTTATGACAAAACCTAGTGATTTCAGGTGATACATCACCTTGTGTGTGCTTCTGCCTGGACCTTGCTGTCCCTTTAGGATCAACAAATCATCCAGATAATTCAACACTCGGATGCCCTGGCTCCTCATAGGGGCCATTGTAGGAGCTTATTGTTGACGTAATCTCCCGGGGAAGAGGGGAGGACGTCTGACAACCTGAAGTCTGTACCCGTAAACTACGGTACCTATACCCCATTGTGATGGGTTGCACGCTACCTAGGCTCTCGTGTGAGCGGCAAGACTGGAGGGCATGATCATTCGAGACTTCTTTTGTTTCATGAGAGATGGGGATGAGTGAGTGGCCCCCACCTCTGTGCCCAACTGAGGGCTTGTTTGGTCCTTTTGACAGGTCTCCCTCTGCTCCCTCGTGTGGGCTCACTGGGTCCTTTGATGGATAGAGTTTTATTAGAGGGGGGTTGGCTGCCTGTGCGGGACTACTCCCCGCGTTCTATATTGACACTGATTGCATTAAAAATTGTGAGGTTTTACCTTTAATGCTAAGTCTTGACACAGAACAGCTTGAGCAGTTTGAGACTTTATTGTCATGTGTGAATGGTAAATTCTCTTTATTACACAAACATTTGAGTGTTCTTGTGTGTTTAAACATTCTGGACCAGTTAATCTGTGCTCCTTTAACACAGATACTGGTGGTAAAGTTTGGCCTTTTCTCTCCCTCTGTGGGTGAAAATGCCTGTAATGGTACAGAGGCAGTTCTGGATCATGCAGACCTCTGCTTTCTCTCCGCACTGCAGGATAATTACTGGGTTGACCCGTGACTTCTGTACAGAAACGCTAAAATACTATGTGGTTTTATTAGTGCTTGAAAACAACATTTTGTTTTTATTGCACAAACAGGGGAACATGTTTAGTGTTTAACGAACATCTTTGTCCCTTCCACCAGGTTCTCTTGGACTCTGGAGAGGTTTGAATATGTGTGGCTTTCCTTTTCCCGTGGGTGGAAAAGCCCTGATCAGTGAGGATGTTGGTCACCGGTGTCACTGTGCGACAACCGCTTCAGCCCTGCTTTTACTCAGAGCAATTGCTGATGCGCCCGACAGGCGGGCAGAAAAGTCTGCCGTCCTGTGGGCCTCATCCAGCAGCTCTGCCATCTTTTCCCTTTGTTGGTAGCCTCCTGCAGTTCCTGCAGCTTTTCTGCCTGGTAAGCTTGCAGCATCCAGGCCGTGTTGCTCGTACAGGCCGCAAGGCACTGCGCACACTAGATTCTTTCCAGCTGCATTGCTGAAGACGACATGGTTTGCTAGGTAGGGCTTGGTGGCTGAAGTTCTGGATGTGACAGGCCCATCCGTTCCCTACCCTCCCGGTCTGGAACTGGGAGAAGGGGGGGCGGTGGCCACCCTGGGTGCCGACCCTGACCGCGTGAACCCAGTTAAAAAACCTGGGGACATTGGCATGTTGTACCTCACTGAGGTTGCCGCCTCGGGGGGAATAATTACCCTCCAACCTTGACTGTTGTTGTCCTGTGCAAGTCTTGGCACCTTGAGAGACTCGTCCGTTCTGCGGCACAGGTCAAGCAGAGCTGGAGTGGAACTGTCCGCTTTGACAAGCACCGTTGCAGCTTCTTGTGAAAAGTCCTCTGCTCCCTCCTCGACGCCTTGCTCCCTCGTCGGAGGCTTCGTCGAGGGCAGTGGTTAGCTTTTCTTCTGTTTGGAGGAGATTCCCTCTGCTCGCCCTCATCCACTCCATCAGGGTTCCTCGAACTCTGACATGGTTAACGTCTGAGAGCCTTCCTTTAGCCCGTGGGTGGATAAGCTCTCAGCATCACGATGATCTTGTCGTGGACGTAGGGAAACTACCAGTTAGTGTAGCTAAACAGGTAAGCAGAAATTCCTCCTCCTGGACTGTGCTGGTTGGAGAGCCTCCTCGTTAGCACAGGCTAACGTGGAGGTACTCGTGAGCCAGTTAGCTGTGCTAAATGGGCCGTCGAGTAGCGTAGCAATCGGTAGACAAACTTAGTTAGCGGCTGTGGGATTAACTCTATCGTCGATTCGGCTACACAGGATAGCGAAACAGACAGAACATGAGAAGGTTAGTTAGCAAGCTAGACTAAGCAGATTTCACATACCTCACAATGGAGTCCTTCGTTGTCCGCTCGTAGCAGCGCTAATCGTGTTAGCACTGCTAGACGATCCCGACGTCCTCCTCGTGCTGTCATGGGAGCTCTCGGTTAACCGAGCTAACCATGGGGAGCTAGCCAATTAGCAGCGGAGTTCTTCGATTTCCACTTGCCTTTCTCAGGAGCCATCCTCGAGAAAAAAGCGTCGAGTGGAAGCTAGTTGGTAAACGCTAACAGGGATCTTCAGTAAATCCTCTCGCTTAGTTGTTCGTGGTGGCTAACCAGCTAGCTCCATTAACTTAGCAGGTACTGTGTTACGCAGATAGCATCCTGCTAAACTGGGCGACGAAACAGCCGGAAAACGTTGAATCCTCTCGTTGCGCTGATCGTGGTGGCTAACCCGTTAGCTCCGTTAGCTTAGCAGGTAGCGTGTGATGCAGTTAGCGTTCCGCTAAACTTGGCGATGAAACAGTCGGAAAACGTTCAATAAAATGTCGAAGTTGACTGCACTAGGATAGCATCCCGCTAAACAAAGTGCTCGCAGGGAAGTCTGTGACGCTCTGGGTAAGGAGCGAGCTCCCCTCCAGTCGAGCGATCCAGTCACACGAAGTCTTGCGAAGTTCAGTTGTGAAGCGAGATGAAGGGCAAAAGAGGACGTACGTGGGTAGTCAGCGCCTCTTATACCAGGGGGTGGGCTGCTGGTGCCGCTGACGCCCACTTGCCTTAAAAGGCGTGATTGTATTACTTCAGGTGAACCGTGCGGTGGTGCAATTCCCATAGTCATGGTGTTGCACCGCAGTGACCTGACTGATAAGGGAATCATAGGCTCTCGTTAAAAATGGCGCATGCGCAGTTATTCCACGACGTTACAAAAGAATGGGAAGATGCCGAGCGCAGATTTCTACGCCCTGGGCACGTCCAACGTGAGCTGTACCTACCAATCACGTGCTTCCGGTCTTTTGTTTTGTCTAGGAAATGAGCCTTGCAGTAATTCAAGGAGGCTGGCTCATGGAGGTTTTAAATCATTGAAAGCCCTTTATCTAATGTCTATTTGCCATTTCTGACTGATATGCCTCTCAACTTTTAGAAGTCTCTGTTTGTGAAAAAGCCTTCAGCTGACTGTTTATTATAAAAGTGGCAACTGGTGAGTTTGTTTCTGGAGCTAGCATGCTAATGCTAGTCTTTATCTAATGCTTATATTATTATATTACCATTCCTGACTGATATGCCTCTCAACTTTTAGAAGTCTCTGTGAAAAAGCCTTCAGCTGACTGCAAATGGTAACTGGTGAGTTTGTTTTTTTCTTTGTTTGTTTGTGGAGTTAGGATGCTAGCACTAGCCTCCAGGTTATTGTATTGGACTATGATAGCTACATTTATTTCAATTTGCTTACAAAAATTATCAAACATTAATAACTTTATATACTAAATGTCACTGGTGGTGTTTTTCTATTTCTTAACACTGTATTGATCTGGAGAATGAAAACAAAGCCTCTTGCAAGTAACTAGCTCTTCTTCTTCTTCTTCTTTCGGCTTTTCCCTTTTCAGGGGTCGCCACAGCGAGTCATCCTCCTCCACCTCACTCTGTCCTCTGCATCCTCTGTCCTCACTCCAACTACCTCCATGTCCTCTCTAACTGCATCCATATATCTCCTCTTTGGTCTCCCTCTTTGTCTTTTTCCTGGCAGCTGCATTTCTAACATCCTTCTACCAATATACCCACTGTCCCTCCTCTGGACATGTCCAAACCATCTCAGTCTGGCCTCCCTAACTTTATCTCCCAGTTGTTCAACATGTGCTGTACCTCTGATGATCTCATTCCTGATCTTATCCATCCTTGTCACTCCTAAGGAGAACCTCAACATCTTCATTTCTGCCACTTCCAGTTCTTTCTCCTGTCTCTTTGTCAATGCCACTGTCTCCAGACCATACAACATAGCTGGTCTCACCACTGTCTTGTAAACTTTTCCTTTGACCTTTGCTGACACCTTTTTGTCACAAATCACTCCTGAAACTTTTCTCCATCCACTCCATCCTGCCTGGACTCTCTTTTTCACCTCTTTACCACATTCCCCATTTCCCTGGACAGTGGACCCCAAGTACTTGAAGTCCTGCACCTTTGTGACCTCTGCTCCTTGTAGCCTCACTGTTCCACTGGCCTCCCTCTCATTCACACACATGTACTCTGTCTTACTACGACTGACTTTCATTCCTCTTCTTTCAAGAGCATACCTCCACCTCTCCAAGTTCTCTTCCACTTGTTCCCTGTTCTCACCACAGATCACAATGTCATCTGCAAACATCATAGTCCATGGGGATTCCTGCCTGACCTCATCTGTTAGTCGGTCCATCACCAGAGCAAACAAGAAGGGGCTCAGAGCCGATCCTTGATGCAATCCCACCGCCACCTTGAAGCTATCTGTCACTCCCACAGCACATCTCACCACTGTCCTGCTGTCCTCATACATGTCCTGTACCAGTCTAACATACTTTTCTGCCACTCCAGATTTCCTCATGCAATACCACACCTCTTCTCTTGGTACCCTGTCATAAGCTTTTTCTAAATCCACAAACACACAATGGAGTTCTTTCTGACCCTCTCTGTACTTCTCTATCAACATCCTCAAAGCAAAGATGGCATCTGTGGTGCTCTTTCTTGGCATGAAACCATACTGCTGCTCACAGATAGTCACATCTTGTCTAAGTCTTGCTTCCACAACTCTCTCCCAGATCTTCATTGTGTGGCTCATCAACTTAATTCCCCTGTAGTTGCTACAACTCTGTACATCACCCTTGTTCTTAAAAATGGGAACCAGCACACTTCTTCTCCATTCTTCAGGCATTTTCTCACCCTCAAATATTCCATTAAATATTTGAGTCAAAAACCTCACTGCCATCTCTCCAAGACATTTCCAAACCTCCACTGGTATGTCATCAGGTCCTACTGCCTTCCCCTTCTTCATTCTTTTCAGAGCTTTCCGGACTTCACCCTCACTAATCTTTCCCACTTCCTGGTCCACAGTTTCTATTACCTCCACTCTTCTTTCTCTTTCATTCTCTTCATTCATTAGCTCCTCAAAGTAATCCTTCCATCTTCCCATCACACTCTCCTCACTTGTTAGAACATTCCCATTCCCATCTTTAATAAGCCTAACCTGCTGCACATCCTTTCCAGCCTGATCCCTCTGTCTTGCCAATCGGTACAAGTCCTTCTCGCCCTCTTTAGTGTCCAGTCTCCCATATAACTCATTGTACGCCCTCTGCTTTGCCTTAGCTACTTCCCTCTTTGCTCTATGTCCCATCTCCTTATATTCCTGTCTCCTCTCTTCAGTCCTCTCACTGTCATATTTCTTCTTGGCTAATCTCTTTCTTTGAATGGCGTCCTGCACTTCACTATTCCACCACCAGGTTTCCTTATCATCTATTCTCTGTCCAGATGACACACCAAGTACCTTCCTACCTGTCTCTCTAATTACTGTTGCTGTAGTAGCCCAGTCACTTGGAAGCTCTTTCTTACCACCCAGAGCCTTTAACAGCTCGTCTCTGAATTTCTCACAACATTCTTCCTTCTTTAGCTTCCACCATTTGGTCTTCTTCTCTGGTTTTACTCGTTTTCTCTTCTTCGCAACAACAGTCATTCTACACACAACCATCCGATGCTGTCTGGCCACGCTCTCCCCTGCTACAACCTTACAGTCTCCAATCTCCCTCAGGTTTCCTCTTCTACACAGAATGTAGTCGACCTGTGTACTCCTTCCTCCACTCTTATATGTCACTCTATGTTCCTCCCTCTTTTGGAAATAGGTATTGACTATAGCCATTTCCATTCTCTTGGCAAAATCCACCACCATCTGTCCTTCCTGGTTTCTTTCCTTGACACCAAACCTACCCATCACTTCCTCATCCCCTCTGTTTCCCTCACCAACATGTCCATTCAGGTCTGCTCCAATCACCACTCTTTCCTCCCTGGGAATACTCTCTATCACTTCATCCAAATCTTTCCAAAATGTATCTTTCTCCTCCCCATCACATCCAACCTGTGGAGCATAACCACTTACTATGTTTAGCATCAGACCTTCTACTTCTACCTTTAGACACTTTAGACACACGCAAGTAACTAGCTCTTATTAACATTGAAACATTTAAGGTACATTTATATGCTGAAATGCTATATATGCTAAGGTGCATTAGGACCTTTAATATTAGGAATATTTAAGAGAACCGGTACTCGGGAAAAAAGAGCTTGATTCTATTTATATTATGAACTTGTATTACTATAATAACGATAACAGAAAATGATAGAAGAAGTGGTCCAAAAATTGAAAAGTGGAAGCAGCCCACTCCCATTCTCTCTTCACACCGATGCCTCAAACAAGGTGAAGATGAACCATGTTTTATTAATGATAGATATATATACAAATGGATACACCTGATATATACAAATAAATACATGATCAAACTTACTTTACAGTATATAAACATAATGATGCATACTTCTACACATATTTAAAAAATTAAACAGTTTATTATACTGTATATAATGTATTGAAGTAATTTCAAAAGGTAGTAAGGATATGATGCAAAATTCTACAGATAAAATGTTTGTTCCCATTTATTTACCACTGTACATGACCTATGTGCCTCTGGTGAACTCAGATCATAAAACGTTTAACACCTTTTGGCAGACTAAGCATGTCTATGGATAGCTTCATGAGGAATGTGTGACTGCAGCACCTCACCACAGAAGCTCAGTAGAAGGTGGCAGTCCAAGGAAACAGCAGAGAGCTGGATCAAGTCTTCAGGCTGCTGACCTCCCCAACATCCAGCCGTTGTATCCTTTGTCTTCATCCCATCTTCCACTGGATTTGTGGAAATGATTTCTCTCATGAAAAATAAGTGGACTTATTTATGAAACAAATGTTCTTCTGAACTAATTAGAAATGACCTCATTGTCAAATGATTAAATGTCTTGCTCAGAGTTTTACTCTTAGTAGGGGTGCGAATCTCTCCGTGTCTGGAGAATCGATTTGATTCCGATTTTTTGTGTCACGATTCGATTCAAAATCGATTTTTCGATTCAGAAACGATTTTTGATTCTGAAACGATTTTTCTATAAAAATTGTCATAAATTTAGTTTCAGTTTTGTAACTGACAAGCTGAAAAGAAAAAACAATAATGTAAACAAATGGAACATTTATTTAAAACAATAATTTTAAAATAAAAACATTAAACAACAATGTAAACAAATTATTATTGTTTTAATTGATTGTTTGAACTTGTTTTGTTTTTGAAAAAAGGGGCAGATAAAATAAGATTTCTTCTTCTTTCTGCCATCTTTCATTTCATGTATTCTTTCATATAGTAAGAGATATGGTTTTATTTTCTTTATCTTTTGGGTTTTAATGTAAAAAAATTGATTTGGGGGCTTTTAGAATCGATTCTGAATTGCCAGGATTAAGAATCTAGATTCTTTGAAAAATCAAAATTTTTCCTGCACCCCTACTGGCCAACTAGCTTGCTGTACGGTGGCCTACACGGTCAAAATTCTACGGTGGCCGAATGGACACATAATGCAAAATGCAGTACGCTCAGGAGTAGGAACGGGAAAAAAATATAAAATTAAACACGTTTTAAAATCGATTTTGGGGCTTTTAGAATCGATTCTGAATCGCAAGGACTAAGAATCTAGATTCTTTAAAATAAAATAAAAAAATTCCTGCACCCCTTACTCTTAGGCTCTGAAAAACCAACCACTCCTTACTGCAGCACGAGCTCTACACAAATGCAAATGGAAGAAACAGGTTGACTCCATATGATTATCTAAATTATTAGGATTTTTTTGTAGCTTTGTAAAGTTTTAAAGTTTTGCAATTTTTATTATTAATAAAAATTACAAAACTACAGGCATAACAATCTGCTCACAGACTCATGCTTGTGCTACTTTTCGGCATATTTTTGTACTACTAGTGCTTAGTGTAAATTTAGTTATCAACAAAGTCAATGCACAGTGTCATTTTTGGTTATCTTTTTCTTAGTTCATATCTTGGATCTTATTACAGTTTTTCTTTTACATTTTATTGCTGGATGTAACTGGGACCCTTTGTACATAATTTAGTTCCACCACATGTGGTGCAAACAACAATAAACTCTGAATACTACAAAAAAAGAGCAAGAATTATCCATAAGCCAAGGGTTTAGTACCATTTTTAAATACACTTTAAAGAAGTATTTGGACACCCAGCTAACAAACCATTGCAATAGTCCAGTCTAGACATGACAAATGCATGAACCAGTTTTTCTGCATCATTTTTAGATAAGAGGTTTCTAATTTTAGTGATATTATGCAGGTGGAAGAAGGTGGTTCCAGTAACATTTTTTAATGTGCGGGATAAAAGACATCTTCCCATGGGCTCACCACCTGTGGGAGGGGCCAAAGGGGTCGGGTGCAATGTGAGATGGGTGGTGGCCGAGGGCGGGGACCCTGGCGGTCTGATCCTCGGCTACAGAAGCTGGCCATTGGGACATGGAATGTCACCTCTCTGGTGGGGAAGGAGCCTGAGCTAGTGTGTGAGGTTGAGAGTTTCCGACTAGAAATAGTCGGACTCACCTCAACGCATGGCTCTGGCTCTGGAACCAGTTTCCTTGAGAGGGGTTGGACACTCTTCCACTCTGGAGTTGCCCCTGGTGAGAGGCGCCGAGCAGGAGTGGGCATACTGGTTGCCCCCCATCTTGGTGCCTGTACGTTGGGGTTCACCCCGGTGAACGAGAGGGTAGCCTCCCTTCGCCTACGTGTGGGGGGACGGGCTCTGACTGTTGTTTGTGCCTATGCACCAAACGGCAGCTCAGACTACCCACCCTTTTTGGAGTCCTTGGAGGGGGTATTGGAGAGTGCGCCTCCTGGGGACTCCCTTGTTCTACTGGGGGACTTCAACGCTCACGTGGGCAATGACAGTGAGACCTGGAGGGGTGTGGTTGGGAGGAACGGCCCCCCTGATCTGAACCAGAGTGGTGTTCTGTTATTGGACTTCTGTGCTCGTCATGGATTGTCCATAACGAACACCATGTTTAAGCATAAGGGTGTCCATATGTGCTCTTGGCACCAGGACACCCTAGGTCGCAGTTCGATGATCGACTTTGTTGTCGTCTCATCTGATCTGCGGCCGCATGTCTTGGACACTCGGGTGAAGAGAGGGGCGGAGCTGTCAACTGACCACTACCTGGTGGTGAGTTGGCTCCGATGGTGGGGGAGGATGCCGGTCAGACCTGGCAGACCCAAACGTATTGTGAGGGTCTGCTGGGAACGTCTGGCAGAGTCTCCCGTAAGACGGAGCTTTAACTCCCACCTCCGGGAGAGCTTTGAACACGTTCCGAGGGAGGCGGGGGACATGGAGTCCGAGTGGGCCGTGTTCCGCGCCTCTATTGTCGAGGCAGCTTATCGGAGCTGTGGCCGCAAGGTTGTTGGTGCCTGTCGTGGTGGCAACCCTCGAACCCGGTGGTGGACACCGGCAGTGAGGGATGCTGTCAGGCTGAAGAAGGAGTCCTATTGGGCCTTTTTGGCTTGTGGGACCCCGGAAGCAGCTGATAGGTACCGGCAGTCCAAGCGGCATGCGGCTCGGGTGGTTGCTGAGGCAAAAACTCGGGCGTGGGAGGAGTTCGGAGAGGCCATGGAGAATGACTTCCGTACGGCTTCGAGGCGATTCTGGTCCACCATCCGGCGTCTCAGGGGGGGAAAGAGGTACGCGACCAACACCATTTATGGTGGGGGTGGCGTGCTGCTGACCTCAACTCGGGATGTTGTGAGTCGGTGGGCGGAATACTTCGAAGACCTCCTCAATCCTACTGGCACGTCTTCCACTGAGGAAGCGGAGCCTGGGGACTTTGGGTCGGGTTCTCCGATCTCTGGTGCTGAGGTCGCCGAGGTGGTTAAAAAGCTCCGCGGTGGCAAGGCTCCGGGGGTGGATGAGATTCGCCCGGAGTTCCTTAGGGCTCTGGATGTTGTAGGGTTGTGTTGGCTTACGCGACTCTGCAATATCGCGTGGACATCGGGGGCAGTTCCCTTGGATTGGCAGACTGGGGTGGTGGTTCCCCTATTCAAAAAGGGGGACCGTAGGGTGTGTTCCAACTATAGGGGGATCACACTCTTAAGCCTCCCTGGTAAGGTCTATTCAGGGGTTCTGGAGAGGAGGGTCCGTCGGATAGTCGAACCTCGGATTCAGGAGGAGCAATGTGGTTTTCGTCCTGGTCGTGGAACACTGGACCAGCTCTACACCCTCAACAGGGTCCTGGAGGGTGCGTGGGAGTTTGCCCAACCAGTTTACATGTGCTTTGTGGACTTGGAGAAGGCATTCGACCGCGTCCCTCGGGGGGTTCTGTGGGAGGTACTCCGGGAGTATGGGGTACCAGGCCCTTTGATAAGGGCTGTTAGGTCCCTGTACGACCGGTGTCAGAGCTTGGTCCGCATTGCCGGCAGTAAGTCAGGCTCGTTTCCGGTGAGAGTTGGACTCCGCCAAGGTTGCCCTTTGTCACCGATTCTGTTCATAACTTTTATGGACAGAATTTCTAGGCGCAGCCAAGGTGTTGAGAGGATCCGTTTTGGTGACCTTAGAATCGCTTCTCTGTTTTTTGCAGATGATGTGGTCCTACTGGCTTCATCAGTTCGTGATTTACAACTTTCACTGGAGCGGTTTGCAGCCGAGTGTGATGCGGCCGGGATGAGGATCAGTTCCTCCAAATCCGAGGCCATGGTCTTGAGCCGGAAAAGGGTAGCATGCCCTCTCCGGGTCGGGGAGGAGGTCCTGCCCCAAGTGGAGGAGTTTAAGTATCTCGGGATCTTGTTCACGAATGAGGGAAAACTGGAGCGTGAGATCGATAGGCGGATAGGTGCAGCGTCCGCAGTGAAGCGGGCGCTGTACCGGTCTGTCGTGGTGAAGAGAGAGCTGAGTCAAAAGGCAAAGCTCTCAATTTACCGATCGATCTACGTTCCCACCCTCATCTATGGTCATGAGCTTTGGGTTATGACCGAAAGAACAAGATCTCGGATACAAGCGGCTGAAATGAGTTTTCTCCGCAGGGTGGCTGGACTCTCCCTTAGAGATAGGGTGAGAAGCTCAGTCATCCGGGAGGGACTCGGAGTAGAGCCGCTGCTTCTCCACATCGAGAGGAGCCAGTTGAGGTGGCTCGGGCATCTGGTTAGGATGCCTCCTGGACGCCTCCCTGGTGAGGTGTTCCGGGCATGTCCCACCGGGAGGAGACCCAGAGGAAGACCCAGGACGCGCTGGAGGGACTATGTTTCTCGGCTGGCCTGGGAACGCCTTGGGATTCCCCCGGAGGAGCTGCTCCAAGTGGCTGGGGAGAGGGAAGTCTGGGCCTCCCTACTTAGGCTGCTACCCCCGCGACCCGACCCCGGATAAGCGGAAGAAGATGGATGGATGGATGGAGGGATAAAAGACATGTCCTTATCAAAAATAACACAAAGATTTTTAACATTAGAACTAGAGGCCAGATTAATGTCATCTAAGTAGGGTGAAAGACTGAAAAATTCATTCCTAAGATGCTCAGGTCCAAAAACTAAAACCACAGTCTTGTCTGTGTTCAAAATCAGAAAATTTAGGGTCATCCTGATTTTTTTGTCTTTAAAACATGCTTGTAGTCTAAGTAGCTGATTGGATTTATTCATCGACAAATATAATTGTGCATCAAATTTAAAAAGAAGTGTGTTTTTTTTTCTTCTGAAGTAGTACCTTTTTGTATGACCACTAGATGGCGACCCCCATGAAAAAAAATGACCAGCTGCCACTGTTAGTTTGATTACTTCATTATTCTTATCTCTGGTCTGTTTCTTATTTCGCCCTGTTTGGGGTTGTTAATCGTTTCCGTCATTTTGGACTGTTTATTCTTCTTTCTAATGATGTCAGTATGCTTCAGCTTTAAGAAAAGTCACCTGTTGCTCATCAACCTTCCATCTATGTCCTGTCCTCTTTCCTAAACACGTGTTTCCCCCCTCTGGTCCTGCCTGCTAGCTTGTCTTGCAGGTAAAATGTACTTTTCTGGATTTTAAAGTCAAATCTAAATCATCTTCGAGTAGACAGGGTCCACTAAGGGCCCTGTTAACAGCACAGTGACTAAATGAGAAATAAGAAGTCTGCAGAAGATTAATTTATAGACACCACTTAACCACAGTCATCCGAGAAGGAAGTGGATTTCTTTTTGCATCTCTTAATGTTGTATTTCTGTTCTTTTTCAATATTTCTCTTCAATGGAAAAATAAAACGGGCAGCACGGTGGCATAACTGGTAGAGCTGCTGCTTCTCAGCGAGCAGGTCCCTGGTTCAAATCCCTGTCCAGGGACCTTTCTGGGTGGAGTTTGCATGTTCTCTCCGTGCATGCGTGGGTTTTCTCCGGGTACTCTGGTTTCCTCCCACAGACCAAAAACATGCATGTTAGGCTGATTGTTAACTCTAAATTGTCCCTAGGTGAGGGTGCGAGAGTGAATGGCTGTTTGTTTTGTTTGTCTCTATGTGGCCCTGTGACAGACTTGCGACCCATCCAGGGTGTACCCCGCCCCTCGCACAGTGATTGCTGGACATGGGCACCGGTGATCCACATGACCCAAAATGGAAGAAGCAGATAAAATATGATGGATGGATGGATGGATGGAAAAATAGAACAATTAAGAACATGCAAACATCTCTAAATAAAGTAAGGCCCTACCATCATTTACAGAATGAATTTGTGCCCAAGTTTGACCTGAGAATTTTGTAAACAAAATAAATTCAGATGACTGAATAATCTTGGAAACAAACAGTTGGAGTTTAATGACACTGCACTCTTTGTTTTGTTGATTCTGTCTGTGGAGGAGTGCAGCCCTGAACATTTTAAGAACAATCCATGAGGAACTAACAGAATGGGACAAAATGCATTGAATGAACAGTCCAGTCAACGCTGAAGTGATGTTTTGTCAAATATGAGCTTTGACATCATCACAGAGGATGGAGAAAGAGGCAAAACTCTTCATATTCACCATTGTAATGAACCTTTTAAATAATAGTTTCCCAGTTCATTTCAGATTGTTTTGTTCTTGACCTAACAGGCCCTGAACGGAGAGACATACTTTTTTAGACATGTATGACCTCCTGCAGCTTTGTGTGTCCAGATCCATTATCATTGGTCTTTAGTGGTCCTGCGGTCCAAGCTGGTCCTCAGAGATGATCAGGTCTTTAAATCAGATGCTTCTTCTTATCAGACATGCTTCAACTCTTGGTGTTTCAAGACTTATCTTAAACACAATCCTTTCAGCGAGTTTTGAGTTTGCCCTGAGATCTCCTTCCAGTGGGACATGCCATAAAACCTCCAAAAGGAGGCTCCTAGGAGGTGTCTTAATCAGTTGCCCAATCCACCTCAGCTGACCATTTTTGATGCAGAGGAGCAGCAATTCTACTCCAAGCTTCTCCCAGTCCTGATCCAAAGTCTTGAGTCCCAATCCAAAGCTCAAGACCAAAACTGAGGGTGGGAATCTTGATGAACCAGTAATGCGAGAGCTTTTGCTTTTGGACTCATCATTTTTCTTCACCAAGGCTGATCTTGGTTCCCCAATCGGCCCCCTCCTCTTTACAACTGAAGGTCTGTATCTGATTCTGAGTGTAAAATTGTTCTGGACTCATAAATGTTTTTGTCTTTGTGTGAAATTATATATGGCATAGTGATACGAATACTGGGGGCAATGAGGATCTTACCGAAGGACACTTCTGAACTCTGCAGTTGCAGGGGATCAAATCCCCAATCCTTGGATTCAAAGACAACCTCCCCACCTCAGAGCTAAAACCACTCCTCACTAATTTATAAAGTTATTCTCACTGCCATTGTCAGAATTATCATTATATTTCCTGTGTATTTGAGCCTGTGTGGGTATGTGTGAGAGAGAGAAAGAAAGAAAAGAGATGAGAGAAAGAGATGAAACATATGGATGCTAATGGCTTATTGATGATGTAATCCTGGAGGGGCCCATTGAAGATTTTTGCTGCACCACAAGGAGAGGAACAAAGAGAAACAAAGAATGAAAGATGCAGATTTTACCCTTGATGTGCTAATCAGCCTGGGCCAAAACACCGACAATATTCTGCTGGTTGACAATATCATCATCTGACCTTCCACTTATCCCTCATGTTCTGTCTGCCTGAAAACTTTATTTTTTTATTTTAACATTTTTCACGCTTTAGCATGAATGAGCTAACAACAAATGTTTGATAATTGTTTATTATGTGAAGACCCAACTTTCCTTGAATAAATGCATATCGCTGCCTTTCATGCAGGAGTTTTAGACTTCATCTTATGAAGAGAAACAATAGAGTTGTATCTGTTTTTGTCATAGTTTTGTTTTTTTTATTATTTATTTCCTTGAGTTGATCTATTAGGCCTATTCCTTTGGTGTTTTTGTACTTCAATGTCAAGTTTATTTTAGTATTCTTGTGTACGTCTCAGTCTGTTTTTCAGTGTTGTGCCATTTCTCATTTACCCTCAGTCAGCTTCCTCTGTGGTTTTCCACATTAGTCTACCACCCTCATCCGTCCCCAATCAGCCCAGGTGTTTCTATTTTCCCCTTATCTCTGCTCTCCTTATTCAGCCTCTGTTTCACTGCTCATCAGTTCAGGGTTTGGCCTCTGCACTTCAAAGCTTTGTATTTCTGTGTTCTCTTGCAATCATTTGAAGTTTTTCGTATTAGTTTGTTTTTGTTGCCACAGCAGCCTTTCCGTTGGGCTTTATTAAAATCAAGGTTTTTTTTTGTTTAACCTTTGAGCTCCCTGCATCTGTCTGCATTTGAGTCCAATCCTTCACATCCTACAGAGTGCACAACACAGAAGGACCCAACAAACACCCGCCTCTCTGCCTACCTGCAAGCTGCAACTGTTTTACCCATGGATCTTAACTATAAAGAAACAACTTCAGAAACTGTTCTAATCTGCTTCACGTGAGCCAGATGACTCAGAAGACTCCTCTCTCCATTGATTTTTTTTTTTTACTTTCCCAGCCTGGACTCTCACTTATTCATAAATACAATCAAGAACTCACGAAAATAATAATTTCTAAAGGACAACTAATCATCTCCTGTTCCCACGACACACTCCGTTCCTTCGCCAGATTTTCTGTGGTCTGCCTGCCCCACATATGTCTCCAGCATCTCCTCCTCCACCAGTGTCTTCAGTGTTTCCTGTCTTTGGGCCACCATACATACATACCTATGTCACTTCCACTGAAACAAGGCCCAACTGGCTGAAGGCTGAAGGAGTCCTATTGGCCCTTGTTGGCTGGTGGGACTCCAGAGGCAGCTGATACACAGTCCTTGTGCGGTCCGCAGCCTTGGCTGTTGCTGAGGCAAAAGCTTGAATGTGGGAGGAGTTTAGTGAGGCCTTGGATAGAGACTCTTGGTCAGCTCTGAGGAGATTCTGGCAAACCATCAGACGGCTGAGGAAGGGAAGCAGCACTTTACTAGCATTGTATTCAGTGAAGGCAGGGTGCTGTTGGCTTCAATTAGGGATTACCGGCAGGTGTCTTACTCAGAGACACCATGACATGATGTGGGAAGGACTGGGAGTCGAACCACAGCTTTCTGGGCACAGGTCAGCTGCCCTACTTCTTCCCCATCTTGTACCCCCAAGTAGAAAACTTCTGTGCATACAAATTGTCAAACATATGTGCATAAATCACCTGCTGTGAACGGATCAGTCAACATGAGATTACAGATGAGTTGCCTGTGAATGTACCGGTAACTTTTGAGACTTTTTTACCACTCGAGATTCACAAAGGTGATGCTGCGTTCAAGGTTGTTGAAGAGGTGGGACATCTGATTCTCATCAGATTTACTGAGTTATTCGGGAAAATGCATTTCTAACTTGGACAATAGTGCATAGCCCCGATACTAAAATATATACAATTACATTGATGTTACTGGTGTTACTGCATCAGCAGGTGATTTGTGCATGTGTATTTGACATTTTGTGTGTGCTGGACATTCCTACGTGTGCATTTGGAAATGTGTACATTTGAAAAACTGTTCCAGTATTTGAGAATCTCATGGTACAATTGTGAATCTTATTGTATGCATACAAATCTGATGTTATGTTTGTGTGAGTACTTTTGAGACTAATTAATCTCCATAAGTTCCACAACACAAAATTGTAGGTCAATATGTGCTAAACTGACTGTGTTATAACCTTTCTGTATTTAGTTTAGTTTAGTTTATTCATTCATTTCATAATAAAAAACAAAATAATACAACATTTTACAACAAATAAATATACAACACATAAATAAAATGAAGGGTGGCAGTAAGAAGAAAAAAATCTTATTTTAACTGCCCCTTCTTACAGTCCATCAAATCAAACAACAATCAACTTTAATTAATAAAAAAACAAGAAATAATTCACCAAAAAAAAAATATCAAACTACAAAGCAACATACACAACAGTATTTCATTGATATCTTTGCAATAGTCCACTTTTTATCATTTTCTTAAATGTAATCATTGTTGCTGCATTTTTTACTTCAGTCTCCAAGACATTCCATAAGCCAATTCCTTGAATTGAGGTTGACCGACCCTTTAAACTGGTTCTATATTGTGGTTTAATAAATACTTCTATTCCCTTAAGATTATAACAGCTTTGCCATTTAACAAAATGCATTTGGATATTTACAGGCAGTTGATTTTTATGAGCTCTATACATAACTAACAAAATATTATAATCCACCAAGTCCTGGAACTTCAACAATTTCAATTAATCAAATAAGGTGGTAGAAGGGTGGCAATAATGTTTTCCTGTGATTATTCTAACAGCTCTTTTTTGTAGCAAAAAAATAGGCTCTGTAAATGTTTTACAAGCTTTCCCCCAAACAACAATGCAGTAAATCAAATGTGGAGCAATAATTGTATTATACAACAAATACAGGGCTCTGTCATTCAACAAGTCCCTGACTCTGTATAATACAGCAATGGACTTAGCCATCTTTGTCCTAACAGAATTTATGTGATTCTTCCACGTCAATTTATCATCAATAATAACGCCCAAAAACTTCACTTCATTAACACGACAGATTTCAGCACTATCAATCATAAATGGAACATTAACAGTTTTCTTTTTTTACTGAATATCATATACTGGGTTTTATCTAAATTCAACGATAATTTATTTAGTTTAAACCAATTTTAGTTTACTGTATTTGTTCAGGTTGGGTGGCTCTGACAGCCACTTTGAATTGTCTTGACCTCCAGAGTTAATCATTTGTAGATATACAACCCCCCCCCACCCCACCACCACTCACACTCACACTGCCCTGTAACCCACGCTACACAACCTTCCCCTCTCACTCTGACCTCCATATTTCTTTCTCTTCCTGCATCTTTACAGTTCGGCCATGTTCCAATCTCCCCTCCAGTAATTGCTTCATCCAAAATCTTTCTGCAGAAAAGTCAAGCAGCTTTGTGCGTTCTTTTGTGTTTTGATGACTGTTGGCAAATGAGGCAGCAGCATATTCATTCAGCCAACGGAGATAAGGAGGTGCTGCCAGAGGCCAGAGGAACGGGGCAAAGACAGGAGGACGAGAGGGGGACAGATGGGATGGCACGAACAGCAGACAGAAGGGTGAAGACACAAAGAGAATAGATAAAATAAAGGAGACAAAAATTATGATGTGTTAAGCCATAAATGTGCTTCTTTTTAGAAAAGAATGAAATAACCAAGCCTCCCCTCCCAGCAGCACCAATTAAAAGCTTGCTTGGTAACCATCCCCATCAGGAAAAGGCCTGTTAGAGAGCATTTTCACTTCATGGTTTGTATATTTCTGTTTAGCTGAAATATTAATGTTAGGAACAGCAGATAGGCAGAAATCTCACTTGATCCCACTAAAGCTGTTTTTCTTTCTTCAAGTTTTAAATATAATGAAAAAAACACACATTTAGTTCTTGTCTGTTGAGCAGCTGCTGAGGTCAAACTACCAGTATGTTGGTTTTCAGTATTTCAAAATTTCAAACTATTTTTGCAAACTATTGTGTAAACTTTATGTTTTTAAGTTGTCTTATGTCAAGATGTTCAGCTCATACAGGAGATAGCTGCTGTGACATTTGGTTTTTGTGAATTTTATACTTTTTTAAACATTTATATTTAGTTATGAAAAAAATCATAGCAGAAACACATTGAGATCACATCACTTCCTTCAAAAACTTTGTTGCTTCAGCTACCAGCTCTCTTTTTGTCTTCTTATGCATGCACACACACACACACACACACACATACACACACACACACACACACACACACACACACACACACACACACAAAC
>JBBPBX010033473.1:0-33231 GCA_038048925.1 Garcialebias charrua
TCAGCCCTCTGTGAATAGCAAACAACCATCAGGGTGCTAACGATCCATTGTTAGGCTGATGGTCCTCCTTGATCATGTGAGCAGCTGGTTTCAGGCTGTCATCAGCCAACTGGTTGTGTAACACTGTGAGAGGGTGCTATTTATAAGACTGAGCTGAACCCAGCACCTCAGACTGAGGAAGTCTTTCGGACGAAAGACGAAACGTTTCTACAATTTTTTGCTTTGTTTTGTTTTTTTGTTTTTTGAATGTCCAGAGGACCAGACTTAGCTTTTTTAGATTAACTCAGAAACACTAATATATATATATATATATATCCAGCTAACAATTTTTTTTAGAAGAGTCTCCTCTCTTAAAACACGAACACTCCACCCATGTGAAGAGAGCACCCCACCCACTTCCAGAGAACTGCCCACCCACTTCAAGATAAAAGCATCAAAACTGCCCACCCACTTCAAGGCGGCTCTGCGGCAAATGCGGAATGAACGCGGGTGGCCCAGAGGCACCCAGGGGTGGCCCGGGCCATTGAGGGCTGGCCAATGCGAAAACGGCTTATGTTTCTCGGCTGGCCTGGGAACGCCTTGGGATTCCCCCGGAGGAGCTGCTCCAAGTGGCTGGGGAGAGGGAAGTCTGGGCCTCCCTACTTAGGCTGCTACCCCCGCGACCCGACCCCGGATAAGCGGAAGAAGATGGATGGATGGATGGACTTTATTTTTCTTCTTTTATGAATCGATTGTAACTATTTTTACAGTATTCAACTTATTTTGAAATGTAACCGGAAGTTCTGTGTTAAGAGAGACGAAAAGTGAAGTTATGGAGACGCCACAGTGTCGAACCGGCTAACACAATCTGCATGCCGTTATAGTCAGGATGAACTTGCTTTATAACTCTTCTGAGTCTCAATGTTTGTAACCCCCTGGCAGCTGTTATTATTTGTACATTACAGTATACTGTACTGCATTTTATTCTACTGTTCTGTATTCTTCCAATAAAGATTTGAAAAAGTAAATAAATAAGTTTGCTGATACCTTCGTCCAATCAGGTGTAGTCATTGGGATACGCCTTCCTTTGGGAACGCCTATTTGTCTGCAGAGATACATACTTGATATCTCCTGCACATAAACTGCTAGTGAAGGATTTGTGGTGTATCAGTACATTCTGAACAGAACATTGATTAATAATTTTATATCCTATCTCTGAAAATTGAAATAAAGTGTTATTCCATTCAACCTTTATTTACAGGTTAATCCCATTGAGCCTCAGGGACTCATTTTCAAGACAGACCTGAATTATTTAACAAAGAGTGATGACAACAGTGGAAAACAAAGACAACAATAGACAATCATATTATTTTTATTATTTTTATTTAACAAGTTATAATAAAATTTAAAAAAAACACCAACATGACAATCAAAAGGAAAAGTAGCGGAATAAAACAAACAGCTAGATTGTAAGGCGATGTAGAATAATAATAATAATATAGCAAAAAAAAAAAATTGTTGCGTGAAAGTGCTGTTCAAAAACCTTACTTTTGCAAATTACATGAGTTAAAAGTCAGATATATATGCAATCCTCCCACAAAAACTATTATATTTAAATTAATTAAACTCCTTGTGCACATGACTGTAGGGGCAGGAACACATAAGTTACTGAGTCCAAATCTGATGAAGAAAATCCACTTAAAACAATCCTGTAATGTCAGATGTACTTCAGTGTAAACCTTTAGCTGGTTTTGCCGTTTGTACCCCTCAGCATCTCATGCACTTCAGCGGTGGAGGTGAACACAGCCCAGCAGACATGAACTCGTCAGATATTCCATGTGATGTGTAAACAAAGTGTGGCCCGCTGTAAGTTTGCTAGTCCAGCTCCAGGGATTTTGTTATTGTACATTCTCCAGATCCCCATGGAGAAGGCAAAGTGATTTTGTGTGAGCGTGCACCTCAGGAGCCTCCAGTGTTCAGTATGTGGGGCTACAGAGCAACATGTAGCCCTTCATGTGACCAGCATGGCACTTTAGATAAAAAAAAGAGGAGTTTGTATTTATAAATACATTCTCTTTCAGGTCTGAAAATTAGCTGAAGTCGATGTTGGATCCGCTCAAAAGCAACACATCAATTTATTCATGATATCCTTCATTCCAAGGCTCGACTCTCTGGCAGAGACAAACAGCGCGGCCCTCTGTGGATGCCGCTGACTCTCATATGTGCCCGGGCCGATAGCAGCGAACCAGCAGGATTTGCTCTGTTTGGTTAAACTGCCAACATCCACATGGATGTTTTCTAGCCAGATGCCAGACCTCAGCAAGCAGTGAAACACGGAGACAAAGTGTTCTTTTCATTAATAAATCAAACTGTAATTTAGCTCATGGCACAGCGATTCTGTTTGTTCCTTCAGTGACAAACTTTCCTCCATCTTTGAACCAATATCTGATAAGAAAACTATTACAAATATATTTTTTCTAAAAGAACAGGAAAATATTTCCTTCAAAAATTCACACAGATAAGAGATTTTAAAAAGAATTCCATGCTTTCCCCTGGAAGATAATGACGGAGAACCTCATCAGTTCTGCTACATCCATATCTCCCCTGCCAGACTGCAAGATAACTGTATTTTTTTTAGCAAATCCTCCACGCCATGTATTTCACTCTAAATCCTCCTTTACGCCTTTCAGTTTTCTCCTGCAACGACCAAATTTAATTCTAATGCTGGAGATACGGCCGGCGTGACTTTAGAAAATGTCCAAAGTGCAAAAAGCCTGTGCCCCTCTTCTTATCGGCTTTATTTTTCATCAAAATTGAAGCTCAAACTTGCATTATGAGGAATGAAAACACAGCGTTAATGGACACTGAATATTAGGTTTACTGCAAAAATAAAATGGGCAAAAAAAACAAAAAACAGGGAAATGATAGCAGACTCAAAATGCACACAATATTATTCATGGGTAATATTAAATACAGGTACAGTAGTCCTCGGGTTACGACGTTTCGTGGTTACGACGCATCTCCCATAAAATAAAATAAAATAAAAAAATTATACGCAGTTTTACGCCGTAAACGAAATGCGGAATACGGCGAATGGACCGGTTTTACGTCATAAACGTAGCGGTGGAGGAATACTTTTTCATTCATTCATTCATTCAACCTTTATTTATACAGGCTAGCCTCGTTGAGTCACGGGGACTCATTTACAAGAGGGACCTGTCTCACTCACACCAAACAACCATCCACTCTCACACTCACACCTAGGGTCAATTTAGAGTCACCAATCAGCCTAACAAGCATGTTTTTTGGTCTGTGGGAGGAAACCGGAGTACCCGGAGGAAACCCACATATACTGCACATATACTGAATACTGCACTGTACTCTCTAAAAAAGCTAAGTCTGGTCCTCTGGACATTCAAAAAACAAAACAAAACTGTACTGTGAACGCGGTTTTACGTCGTAAACGGAATGTGGAATACGGCAGATGGAGCGGTTTTACGTCGTAAATGTAGCGGCGGACACTGCACTGTAGTACTGTGAACGTGGTTTTACGTCGTAAACGTAGCGGCGGATAAATACACTGCACTGCAGTACTGTGAACGCGGTTTTACATCCTAAACGGAATGCGGAATATGGCAGATGGACCGGTTTTACGTCGTAAACGTAAAGCAGCGGCGGAAAATATTGTACTATACGCGGTGGAGCGGCGGAAAATATTGTACTATACGCGGTGGAGCGGCGGAAAATATTGTACACGCGGTGGAGCGGCGGAAAATATTGTACTGTACGCGGTGCGGTGGTGGAAAATATTGTACTGTCCACGGTGCAGCGGTGGAGGAATACTGTACTGTACTGTGAACGTGGTTTTACGTCGTAAACAGAAAACGGAATACAGGTACAGCAGATGGACCGAAGAGAACAGCGTCAACAACATCCTGGTAGGCCATTAACTCTTTTTGCCCTTCATTATGGCTCCCAAACGTATGTGTTTTTTGATAATTATGTAGGGTACTGTGTTATGATAGGCTAAGTGCTTGGTAATACAGTACTGCACATGTACAGTATATGGTGCAGTATATACGCATATTCTGACTTACGTCGAAACTCGGTTTACGACGCCCCGTAGGAACGGATCTACGTCGTAAGTCGAGGACTACCTGTACTGTGCAATATTTCTTTTTCTTTTCTGTTTTTTTTTACAGTACATATATAGAAAATATAAATATTTTATTTGAAATTTCAAACAGAAACTCAAATCCAACATTGGAATTCATATTCAATTCCATGACGGTAATATTTTGAAGCTGTTTAAATTCTCAGTTTTATCAATTTATTTGTCTTCTTCATGCCGTCTATAGCTCACTTGAAAGAGAATCCAAACATGTTTGCCATCACAGCACTCAGTCTCCAAAGATTTTCTTTTAGTAATAATACGAAAAAATAACTTGAAAGCTCATAGTCTGAAGGTGCAAGAAAAAAAAAGAAAATCCTTTTGAAGGAATTCCAAAAGATAGTAAGAAAAATAAGCTTGAAGAGGTCAAGTAAAGAAATTGGAGTTATCAAAGGCATGCAGGTGAGACTCATTGACAGAAGAGTCTGGACTCTGGATGCTTTTATCATTAAGCTCACCTTCCTATTGGGTTTTTCCAAAGGCTGCGTCTCTTTGTTGCCGGTGACTCCGAGTTCATCTCTGTTGGGCCGAATTTGTCAGCCGGTGACCGTCATCACCCCTGTTTGTGCAGCTCTTAGTGCTTCAGTGCTGTCAGGTCAGCTGAGCCAGGAGCTCACACAGAATCACAAACTAATTGCTTTATCTGAGCCTTTTGTCTAAAGGGTCAGAAATTGAGTTTGCTCATCGGGGCGAGGGAGGGAATTATAAATCGAAAAGGATAGGGGGAGAAAAATTCAATTTGCGCACAAGCCTTGTCAGAACCGTTTACTTGTGTGGCTGTTAGGTGTCCAGATTAGAAGAGGGAAAGAAAGGGAGATAACAGCATTACAACAAGAACAAACACACTCGTGTCCAAAGGGCCAGGCGAGAAGACTAATCTAATACCTGACACAGACACATCGGAAGCACACAAAGTTACTTCTGAGATAAATTGATGTTAGCAGCAGTCGATTCACCTGCCACCAAGTCAGTGACTTCCCCCCAACCAGCTCACAAACCAACAAAAAAAAATATTCAAGAAAAATACTCAACAATAAAGCTTCAGTCTCAAAGGTGGGCAACAAACCGCTAGGGACCGCTAATGCGCTAATACGCTTATAGCGTACCTAAAGATTTTATCAGCGTTACAGCGGAGTGACTAAGTTTTATTATTCATAAGCGGATTTGTGCTATTTTTATTTAAAATGCAGTACCGCTAATAACTACCGTATTCGTCAGCGTATAAGTCGCACCGGAGTATAAGTCGCACCAACCTAATTATGCCCAATTAAATGGAAAAATCAACGTATAAGTCGCACCGGCCTATAAGTCGCACCGGCCTATAGGTCGCACCTCACGTGAACTGGTGTTTTGCCCAAAATGGACTGGCTGCCAAATTGTTTGGAAGGACTTTTGACAAGATTATCACATAAAAACTACAGTATTTTGTTTGATGTGTCTTAGTTGAACTTTTCATTAATAAATGAACATTATTTTGGACTGGCTGCCATCTCTACTTTCTCCGCAAGCTGAAAAGGGCTGGAGCTTCAACCCCCATCATGAGCACCTTCTACAGAGGTGCCATAGAAAGTGTCCTGACCAGCTGCATCACTGTGTGGTTTGGTGCATGTACTGCATCCTGCCGCAAGATAGGGGTTGAACGAGTACATAATTTTTAACCTCGACATTAACATAAAAAAACTCGAACGACGCTCGAGTAGCCGATGACGTCACAGTGTCTTACGATGCAAAATAAATAAATAAATATAAATGCCTAAAAACGTCTTTACAAAAAGAAAAAAAAGACCAACAAAGCATTGGGAGCATTTATTATGCTCCTATCATTTATCATACTGCACATAAGTCACAGGAAAAACAAAACTATTAGTTATATTAATAATATTAAAAGTGAAAGTAAGGCGATGAAAACCGAAACTTAAAAACAAATGGGGCTACAGCCACACCGTACCACCGCCTGCAGCTGTGCAATTTAGGTTTACTTTTAGAGATTGTGTTTATAGATTTTTGGTAGCTGTAGAGAGATGAATATTTGTTTCTTTTTCTTTGTGAAACGAGAGAAAGGAAGCCGTTTTGGCCGTGTTATACTGTATATGGGACCTGCATTGCAACACTGCCCTCTGCTGTCACAATCTACTACAAAGAAAGTCAACACGAAGTAGCGCATTTTATAAAATTATAAACTGTTTTACCTTTTTGACAAGACGGCCTGCTCCATTAACATCCGTGCGCACACAGGAATCCATTTTGTAGCGTCTACTAAAAGCTAAAAGCTGCCCCGCGCGCTGTGAAATGTGAAATGTGACGTCACTACGGGTACCCGAGTTGGACAAAAAAGCCTCGATAGAAGTCAAAGCACTCGAGCTGTCGAAAACTCGGTTACTCTGTTAATGCACTACCGCAAGAGCCTCCAGCGCATTGTGAGAGCAGCTGAGAAGATCGTGGGCACCTCCTTGCCCTCACTGCAGGACTTACACAGCAAACGCCTCACTCGGAAAGCCCACCGCATGGCAGGTGATCCCACACACCCACTACACAGCTGCTTCAGACTACTGCCATCAGGGAGGAGACTGAGGAGTCTCCAGGCTCGAACCAGCAGACTGAGAGACAGCTCTGTTCATCAGGCAGTCAGAATGCTAAACACTCTGCCTGCTCTGCCCCCCCTCCCATTTGAACTGCCTTAACACTAAAACTTTCTCACACATTATCACTCAACACAAAGTTTTTCACTAAACTCTCGGTCATGTGCTCATACAGTTTGCACTACTTCTCATACTTCACTANCAGTTTGCACTATTGCATCTAATGTATTACATCACTGCCTATAATCATAATACTGTTTACATTCTCTGTTTACATTTATTAATACTGTTTACTTTTATTACTACTGCTTACATGTAATTACTACTGTTTACATTTATTTACACTACTCTAATATCTACACCACTGCTGGTACATATACAGTGTGCTCTGAACGGTCTTATTTAGGGATGCCCAATGTGCCTTACTGCATATGCCACTTTTTGCCTCTATAACAACATCAACTACTACCTCATACATATACTGTGTACATTGACTCATACGCTGCTTTGCCACTTTGCAAATGTCAATGCTAGAAACCTTTAGTTTATTTTAGTTATACTTTTTATACTCTTTTTTTGTGCTAGTATGCAAAAACTCAGGACAGTATTATGTTCATTAAATGTTTAATGTTTTAGTTTTAGAGTTGGTGTGGATTTTCATGCTCTTGCACCGCTATGCAAAAAAAAAAAAAACTCAGGACAGTGTTAGTTTTACTATTTTATGCTTATGTCTATTATTATATGTTTCAGTGTTTCAATGTTTAGATGTTTACTGTTGCACCGAGGGACTGAGAGAAACGCAATTTCGGTCCTGTGTATGTCCTGTACAGTACATATTGCAGATCTGACAATAAAGTTGACTTTGACTTTGACTTTGAAATTGTTTGGAAGGACTTTTGACAAGATTATCATATAAAAACTACAGTATTTTGTTTGATGTGTCTTAGTTGAACTTTTCATTAATAAATTAACATAATTTTTGTATATTTTGTGTCTTTCATCATTTATCTTTAAAGATAAACACATAAAAACCTCTGCTCGACTGCCTGGCTGACATCAGGGACTGGATGGCTTTAAATTTCTTAAGCTTCAATGATAAGAAGTCTGAAGCCATATTGTTCCTTCCCAATGACACAACCTCAAACCACTGCATTGACCTGTCTGCTCTACCCCTGTCCGAAAAACAAAAAGTCAAAAATCTGGGAGTGATAATGGATCCTTCCATGAAACTCAACAGTCATGTAAACATGATCGTCAAATCCTGTTTTTTCCAGCTGAGGCGTCTGTCTAAGCTGAAGCCCATATTATCCAAAAAGCACCTGGAGACAGTGATTCACGCATTCATTACATCTAGGCTTGATTACTGCAATTCACTTCTGTTTGGCGTCAGTCAAGCCACCATTGCACGATTACAACTGGTTCAGAACGCAGCTGCCCGATTTTTAACCAGCACACGCAAAAGAGAGCACATTACACCAGTCTTGGCCTCCCTTCACTGGCTACCGGTTCATCTTCGAATCCAATTCAAAATTCTCATGTATGTCTACAAATCGCTGAACAGTCTCGCCCCCGCCTATCTCTCGGATCTGATACACCCATATGTCCCTCCACGTGCTTTGAGGTCAGAGGATCAGGTACTCTTAATAGTTCCAGAAACTCGCCTTAAGCGCAGGGGTGACAGAGCGTTCTCTGTAGCAGGCCCAAGACTCTGGAACGAGTTACCGCTGCTCATCAAACAGGCCCCCTCCCTCTCGGTTTTCAAATCCCGGTTAAAAACTCACTACTACTCCATCGCTTTCAATGCCAGCTGATGTGTACTGGATCGTTTGATTTATGATCTGCAATGTTTTTATGTTTTTCGTGTTGTACTTCATTGTATGTGTTGCCTGTTGCGTGTTTGTTTGTCCAGCACTTTGGTGGACTTGTTCCTGTTTAAAGTGCTTTATAAATAAAATGGTATGGTATGGTATGGTAAAAATATATTTTTATTAGCTGACATTACAGTAAAAAACGTGTCTCAGTTTAAAATGATGACAGAAACAGATACTGTATTTATTTTATGGTTTTTATTTATTTATTCAAAACCATTGAAGTCTTCATCTTCTGTGTCACTGCACCATTTTTGGACCAGGCAGATGTCAACAGTGTAGGTACTATAAAGGGTTTCTTAGCGCCCATAGCGGCCGAAACTGGTACTGCACCATTTTTGGAGTTTTTGACCAAAGTCAAATTATGACCAAAATATTGGAAAAATCGACGTATAAGTCGCACCGGCCTATAAGTCGCAGGGCTTAGAAATGTAGGCAAAAAGGTGCGACTTATACGCCGGAGAATATGGTAATTATCTATCAGTAAGGAAATTATTGGGGATTTTGCTGGCTGTCGTAGCTGCTTGTTTACTTTTCCCCCCTTGGGGAGGGAGCAGAGAGGAGGGTCGGAGGGGGGGAGGGAGCAGAGGGGAGAACAGACGTGGATCTACCATGTCCATGTAGGCAAATGAATGGGCCCCCAATCAGCATGGGCCCCGCCGGCCCCGCCCCGGCCAGTCACCTACATCACTAACATTGCTGCTGCTTGTTAATGTACATTTAACATAAAAATAATTATAGTTACGATGAAAACGATCATTAAAAACGCAATACAAAAACCGGTCGATTTCTGTATCCCCCTACTAAAAATGGACTATTCCATCTTGACATCTTCCGGGTCAGAGGTGAACTCGGTGCTAACGTTTATGGCTAGCTGGTTGTGCTGGGTTACTTGGATAAATCCGCAGAGAACCCCGCTGTTTCAAGCCAAATTAACGCGGCCGGAGGATTTTATTGTGTGTTTTGTGTCGACCACTCGACGGTGAGTCGTTAGTTTTATGTATTTTGGTTACTTTTATGTATAAATGCGGTGGCGACACGCCCGTGTATTTGAGATTTAAAAGTGGTCTTAGGGATTAAAAGATCATTCTCTTTTTTGTTAATTTCGTGGCCGAATAGAATATATGTACGTAAAGTATTAAATAAATCCTTTGATTTTTGTAATTTCATCCTTTTAGGATCATTTTAGTTACTTTTCATTAAATCTGTTGACTGCCTATAGAATCTTGACATCTTCCGGGTCAGAGGTGAACTGGACGCTAACTCTGTGGCTAGCTGGTTGTGCTGGGTTACTTGGATAAATCCGCAGAGAACCCCGCTGTTTCAAGCCAAATTAACGCGGCCGGAGGATTTTATTGTGTGTTTTGTGTCGACCACTCGACGGTGAGTCGTTAGTTTTATGTATTTGGGTTACTTTTATGTATAAATGCGGTGGCGACACGCCCGTGTATTTGAGATTTAAAAGTGGTCTTAGGGATTAAAAGATCATTCTCTTTTTTGTTAATTTCGTGGCCGAATAGAATATATGTACGTAAAGTATTAAATAAATCCTTTGATTTTTGTAATTTCATCCTTTTAGGATCATTTTAGTTACTTTTCAGTTGGCAGTGTAGTGCAAATATTGCATAACGCTGCCGGCTACCAATTGTCGAATATAAATAGTAGGCATGTAACGAGATCTCGTTGTACGAGATCTCGCGATATTAAACTCCCGCGATATCTCTCGTTGAGAGGTAACGTTGTCTCGCGAGACGCTAATGCTAGCGCTAGCAGAGCCCCTAGCAAGTCAGCGTCACGGACAGCATGGCTTCGCCTGATGAAGTTGCTATAGAAGACGCCCCAACTACTGATGGAGGGTCCCGGTGCCGCAGACGCCTCTACATTGATGGAGGGTCCCGGCGCTGCCCCGAATGTAAAGACACACGCGTAAACAGCACTTTGGTGTGGACTTGTTCCTGTTTAAAGTGCTTTATAAATAAAATGGTATGGTATGGTATGGTATGGTATGGTATGGTAAACACCGGTGTGACCGGTATTGCCAGATAGAGTCCCACCTACCCAAAGCACTCTTTACCCACAAAAGTCAGAAGGAAAATCTGCTGATGCGGATATTTATGTTCAATTTTTGGAAAGTCCTGTGTGAATATCTATTTTTTTTTTAAAAGTTGAACGTTCTAAGGTCTAAGGAGATTCAATCAGTAAAATGAAGACATCAGTTGGGTTTGTAATACATGTTAAAACAGAATAAAAGACTTTTTGCGGCATAAAACCGATCTTTGAAGTTTTCCTGAACTAATGTTAAAATCTCGTCTCGTTCTCGCGAGATCTGTGATTTGTCTCGTCTCGTCTCGTGAGTTTTGTGTATCGTTACACCCCTATAAATAGCGGATTAGATTAGCTTCCCCTAATTTTCATATGACATTTGTGCTTTTGAAATTGTAGACCTAAAAAAATTAATAAGCGTTTTAGAAATTGTGGAACTAATTTTTTGATTAGTGTTGCCCACCACTGTTCAGTCTGATTGAATCTTAAGCATGCACTCATAATGTGTTGGCTTTATTATTCTAATTTTCAGTTCACAGGTTGCACGTTTATTATTAACTTTCCATTCGATGATGAGATGATGAGAAAAAAAACCTAGGGGAGTGGTGGCGTAAAGGTTAAGAAGGTGAGCTTGTGATCGGAAGGTCGCCGGTTCAAGCCCCGGTACCGACAACATCAAAGATGTGGGTGGGATAAGTGAAGCGGTCACACTTGTATCCACCCTCATCTGCCCCACTCTGGGCCCTTGAGCAAGGCCCTTAACCCCCACCATCTGCTCCCCCGGGAACCCTAGATATCAGCTCTCTGCTCCACACAGAGGGCTGTGGTTGCTCGGTGGTCTGTGGTTGTGTCAGGAAGGGCATCCGGCGTAAAAACAACTGCCAAATCTTCGTGCGACCAGTTCGCTGTGGCGACCCCTAACGCAGGGAATAAAGCCGAAAGAAAAAAAAAAAAAAAAAAAAAATTTGATGATGAGAAATTACAGATTTACATCCATTTGGTCAATCCTTGAAAGTTGTATTGTTCCCAATCTTGTGCAAAAAACACAACATGTCAGATTTGTAGTGCATTGTGAATATTCTATCCATCCATCCATTTTTGTCCACTTATCCGGGGTCGGGTCGCGGGGGTAGCAGCCTATAGGGAGGCCCAGACTTCCCTCTCCCCAGCCACTTGGAGCAGCTCCTCTGGGGGAATCCCAAGGCGTTCCCAGGCCAGCCGAGAGACATAGTCCCTCCAGCGTGTCCTGGGTCTTCCTCTGGGTCTCCTCCCGGTGGGACATGCCCGGAACACCTCACCAGGGAGGCGTCCAGGAGGCATCCTAACCAGATGCCCGAGCCACCTCAACTGGCTCCTCTCGATGTGGAGAAGCAACGGCTCTACTCCGAGTCCCTCCCGGATGACTGAGCTTCTCACCCTATCTCTAAGGGAGAGTCCAGACACCCTGCGGAGAAAACTCATTTCAGCCGCTTGTATCCGAGATCTCGTTCTTTCGGTCACAACCCAAAGCTCATGACCATAGATGAGGGTAGGAACGTAGATTGATCGGTAAATTGAGAGCTTTGCCTTTCGACTCAGCTCTCTCTTCACCACGACAGACCGGTACAACACCCGCTTCACTGCAGATGCGGCACCTATCCGCCTATCGATCTCATAAACCAGTTTTCCCTCATTCGTGAACAAGACCCCAAGATACTTAAACTCCTCCACTTGGGGCAGGACCTCCTCCCCGACCCGGAGAGGGCATGCTACCCTTTTCCGGCTCAAGACCATGGCCTCGGATTTGGAGGAACTGATCCTATCCCGGCCGCATCACACTCGGCTGCAAACCGCTCCAGCGAAAGCTGTAGATCACAATCTGATGAAGCCAATAGGACCATATAATCTGCAAAAAACAGAGAAGTGATTCCAAGGCCACCAAATAGGATCCTCTCAACACCTTGGCTGTGCCTAGAAATTCTGTCCATAAAAGCTATGAACAGAATTGGTGACAAGGGGGCAACCTTGGCGGAGTCCAACTCTCACTGGAAATGAGCCTGACTGACTGCCAGCAATGCGGACCAAGCTCTGACACCAGTCGTACAGGGACCTTACAGCCCATATCAATGGGCCTGGTACCCCATACTCCCGGAGTACCCCCCACAGAACCCCCCGAGGGACGCGGTCGAATGCCTTTTCCAAGTCCACAAAACACATGTAAACTGGTTGGGCAAACTCCCACGCGCCCTCCAGGACCCTGCTGAGGGTGTAGAGCTGGTCCAGTGTTCCACGACCAGCACGAAAACCACACTGCTCCTCCTGAATCCGAGGTTCGACTATCCGACGGACCCTCCTCTCCAGAACCCCTGAATAGACCTTACCAGGGAGGCTTAAGAGTGTGATCCCCCTATAGTTGGAACACACCCTACGGTCCCCCTTTTTGAATAGGGGAACCACCACCCCAGTCTGCCAATCCAAGGGAACTGCCCCCGATGTCCACGCGATATTGCAGAGTCGCGTAAGCCAACACAACCCCACAACATCCAGAGCCCTAAGGAACTCCGGGCGAATCTCATCCACCCCTGGAGCCCTGCCACCGCAGAGCTTTTTAACCACCTCGGTGACCTCAGCACCAGAGATTGGAGAGCCCGACCCAAAGTCCCCAGGCTCCGCTTCCTCAGTGGAAGACGTGCCAGTAGGATTGAGGAGGTCTTCGAAGTATTCCGCCCACCGACTCACAACATCCCGAGTTGAGGTCAACAGCACGCCATCCCCACCATAAATGGTGTTGGTCGCGTACCGCTTTCCCCCCCTGAGACGCCGGATGGTGGACCAGAATCGCCTCGAAGCCGTACGGAAGTCATTCTCCATGGCCTCTCCGAACTCCTCCCACGCCCGAGTTTTTGCCTCAGCAACCACCCGAGCCGCATGCCGCTTGGACTGTCGGTACCTATCTGCTGCTTCCGGGGTCCCACAGGCCAAAAAGGCCCAATAGGACTCCTTCTTCAGCATGACAGCATCCCTCACCGCCGGTGTCCACCACCGGGTTCGAGGGTTGCCACCACGACAGGCACCAACAACCTTGCGGCCACAACTCTGATAAGCTACCTCGACAATAGAGGCGCGGAACATGGCCCACTCGGACTCAATGTCCCCCGCCTCCCTCGGAACGTGTTCAAAGCTCTCCCGGAGGTGGGAGTTAAAGCTCCGTCTTACGGGAGACTCTGCCAGACGTTCCCAGCAGACCCTCACAATACGTTTGGGTCTGCCAGGTCTGACCGGCATCCTCCCCCACCATCGGAGCCAACTCACCACCAGGTAGTGGTCAGTGGACAGCTCCGCCCCTCTCTTCACCCGAGTGTCCAGGACATGCGGCCGCAGATCAGATGAGACGACAACAAAGTCGATCATCGAACTGCGACCTAGGGTGTCCTGGTGCCAAGAGCACATATGTACACCCTTATGCCTGAACATGGTGTTCGTTATGGACAATCCATGACGAGCACAGAAGTCCAATAACAGAACACCACTCGGGTTCAGATCAGGGGGGCCGTTCCTCCCAACCACACCCCTCCAGGTCTCACTGTCATTGCCCACGTGAGCGTTGAAGTCCCCCAGTAGAACAAGGGAGTCCCCAGGAGGCGCACTCTCCAATACCCCCTCCAAGGACTCCAAAAAGGGTGGGTAATCTGCGCTGCCGTTTGGCGCATAGGCACAAACAACAGTCAGAGCCCGTCCCCCCACACGTAGGCGAAGGGAGGCTACCCTCTCGTTCACCGGGGTGAACCCCAACGTACAGGCACCAAGATGGGGGGCAACAAGTATGCCCACTCCTGCTCGGCGCCTCTCACCAGGGGCAACTCCAGAGTGGAAGAGTGTCCAACCCCTCTCAAGGAAACTGGTTCCAGAGCCAGAGCCATGTGTTGAGGTGAGTCCGACTATTTCTAGCCGGAACCTCTCAACCTCACACACTAGCTCAGGCTCCTTCCCCACCAGAGAGGTGACATTCCATGTCCCAATGGCCAGCTTCTGTAGCCGAGGATCAGACCGCCAGGGTCCCCGCCCTCGGCCACCACCCATCCCACATTGCACCCGACCCCTTTGGCCCCTCCCATAGGTGGTGAGCCCATGGGAAGGGGGACCCACGTCTCCTCTTCGGGCTGTGCCCGGCCGAGCTCCATGGGTAAAAGCCCGGCCACCAGGCGCTCGCCAACGTGCCCCACCTCCGGGCCTGGCTCCAGAGTGGGGCCCCGGTGACCCGCGTCCGGGCGAGGGAACATTCTGTCCAATTATTGTACTCATCATTGGGGTCTTTGGGCTGCACTTTGTCTGGTCCCTCACCTAGGACCTGTCTGTCTTGTGTGACCCTACTAGGGGCATGAAGCCCCTGACAGCATAGCTCCTAGGATCATTGGGACACTCAAACCCCTCCACCACGGTAAGGTGGAAGCCCAGGAAGGGGTGAATATTGTATTCTAACCAATATTAACCAGTATAATCTAACCAGTATTAACCAATAATAATATTGGTTCTAGAACTGTGCTGCTCAAAGTGGCTGCATGTTGGAGTAGCTCTCTTACATTCCTTCTGATATTTTGCATTTGAGAACTTTAATTAATCTTTTTCTGGATGTAAATCACGTTTTTCAGATGGTTATTTCCTCTGGTTTTGGATGCTGTGCAGCTGGAAGGATTTTTAGTGAAATCTGATTAATATCTCAAAACTCAAATAAGACCTCATCTACAGCCCCAAATCCCACATGAGTCGAAAAGGAGGCACCGTGGATGCATTCCCGTCTACCTGGAGGCAGGGCTCGAGAGCCTGACCACCGAGATCTTGGAAGAATGTAAGCTTCTGGAAGGAATGACCATAGCTGGGGGAGGAGTGCATTCAGGCAGTCCTGCTGCCCGAGAGGACTGATAGGTCTGCTGGGTCTGGGCGGACGGATCAGCATCTGTAGCCAGTTCCTTCAGATGCGCTGTGGGACGGACCATTCTAAGAGATCCTTCCTGCCCACAGCCATCAGCATAACAACTCTAATGGAACCAGGATGAGCTACATCAACAATTAATTTCACTTTGGGATTAACAAAGTATTTTTTCAATTAGGATAATTTTAAACTAATACCACTTCCGATTTTAACTCGTTTTTTTGTATAACCAGCTAAGTTACAGCCATTTCTGTGTTAGCTAACATTGATTAGCTCTGACAGCCAGCTAAAATAGAATTGGTTGCAAAAAGTTATTGAGGTATAAGAATTCTTAAAAAAGTTGATAAAAATCCATCCAGAGGTTTGTGAGAGTTTTACCAACGGACACATTATCTTGACTACAACACCTAATGGTAAAGGTCTTACTCAATGAAGAAGAACTGGAGTATGACTTTCAGGTACAACCACACTTTGGGCATAATACCTAGGAATTTGACTGAAATATAGCCATTTTTTGTGATTTTCAGCTCAAATTCAGTTGACTCTAAAAGGTAATCAGTTGCAGACGTACACCAAATAATTATTTCCTAAAAGTTCCCTTAAAATAAACCCTCCACCCTGAGTGCTTTTGTGGAAATGAGTGAAATGAGAACAAAAACTGCCTTTTACCAAGTACAAACCTCCATCAGACCTGAACTAAATGGTTACCACAAGCTGCCTGGATCAGGTTGAAAGGTCAGAACAGACTCAAACAAATACACCAGCAGTTCACTTTTATTACCTGCAGAGAGAATAAATTAAATATGGATGTAGTCACAGACTTTGCATAAAGCAGGGGTTTTCAAACTGTGGTGCAACCTCCAAAGGGGGATAGGGTAATTAATCAGGTAATTAATTAAGTCATTATTTAGGTAATTAAGTCACTAATACTGTGATGAAATTAATTTAACCCTCATTAACAAGCAGACTAAATATGTATTCCAAATATCTGCCCATGTTTGTGATTTTGGAACAACTTGAAGCACATTTTATGAAAATGTACAGTAGAAACAGGCTGCAGCAGAGTGACAGTTTGAACTGTTAAATTTCTTGTGTTCATGTGCACAAACTTGACTTTATTATTAAAGATCTAAAAGGTAAGAGGCATGTTTTTTTCTTCTATTTTTAAACAATGAGACTGATGAAGCAGTCTGGTAATTTTCTTCGAACAAAGTGCACATTTTCAGAAAGGGAATACTGAAATGTTCTTCCTAACTATAAACCATCAAAACAAATAGAAAGGTTTTAGGTTTTATCTTGACATAATGAAGAATATCTAAATCACAAACCAAACCAGGAAGTTGATAACTAAAGCTCCTGCCTAGCTTTAAAAACCAAAAGCAAACCTGCAGGCAGAGAGAGAAGTACTATGTGGGGAAACACAAAGTTAGGAGGTTTTTAAGAAATAAATGAGATTGGTCATTAAAAACTTTATATGTCCCCAGAAAAATTTTATGTTCCAATTTTATCAGGAAGCCAAAGAAGACAGGCTAAAATTAGAGAATTAGGTTCTCTTCCTGGTGAATCTCATCAAAATTCTCACTGCAGCTTTTTGGATCAGCTGGAGGCATTTTAGAGAGTTTGTAGTCATTCTTCACTTTCCAGCTCAAGACATCAGACACGTATCCTACTGGATAATTAATATACCCCACAGATTGTTCATGGATGATGAAGCAGCAGAACCACACCATGTTCCTGCCTGACTCTGGGAGAGCTGTGGCATTTTGGTGCCTGGGATTACTTCTTTCAGCTCAAATGCATTATTTAAACAGAAATATTTCAGGAGATGAGTACACCCTAAACATAAAAGTTAAGAAATTTACACACAAAACTCAGAACTTTTCATTTTGGGGAAGAAAAAAAAAGTTTTAGAAAATAATGTAAGGGTGTGTGAATTATGTGATGGGCTTTTCCACCATAGATTAACCTTCGGTCTCAATCATTTGAGAAAACAATACAATTAAGCAGTATACTGTATATACACTGCCTGCATTTTAAACTCTTTCCACACTCTTGCAATATTCTAAATGTTTCTAAATGCTCTAAAAGAGAACAGAATATCATGATTGCAGCTCCCTGCCTCCTTGAATCTTTGCCACCTGCAAGTGCTCTTTACCACGCCCACTTCTCTGCTCTGCACTCTGAACAGCTGATCAGCTGCAGCAGGAAGTTTATCCCTGCAGCAGTATGAGCTGCACATAGCTGTAGCAGGTGCTTAATAATTTAATTTTTAATACAAATTCCATGCCAATCGTGTGGCTCATACATCAATCAGCCAATTGTGTGTCATGTCCAATATTATTTTGAAAAATGCGATACAGCGAATCCACGATAAACGAACGACAAAGTAGCGAGGGACTAGTGTAGATGCAAATCCACTGAAGATGAAAGAATAATGATAGTGTTGCACATGTCTTAGTGTGTGTGTCTGTGCATTTAAATTTACAGGTAGACCCCAACTTATGACGGAGATCCATTCCTACGTGACGTCGTAAGTCAAATTTCAACGTAAGTCGGAACATACATAAATACTGCACCATATACATGTACAGTACTGCATTAATAAGCACTTCACCTATCCTAACACAGTACCCTACATCATTATCAAAAAACACATACATTTGGAGCCATAATGAAGGGAAAAAAGAGTTAATTTCTTACTGGGAGCTGGTGAAGACTTCCTCCGTGTGTTAGCATGTTAGCTCGTTGCTCCACCAGCATCTGCAGCTGCCTGTGCTTCGCGCGGTCCAGGGCATTTACAGTAAGGTCTGTTAGCATGTTAGCTCCTCCCCTCCTAACCTCCTCTGCCTCCGGTCTGCCTTGTAAACCTCCGGTCCAATAATAAGGACTATATTATAAATAATAGCAATTTGAGATTTTTTATAAATGAAAAGTGCGGTATAAATTGAATTCATTATTATTATTATTATTATAAGGTCTCCTGTAATTTTCCACTGAGTACCGCTGCTTCTGCCATCAAGCTACTGCTGCCGTCAAAACCGGAAGGAACTCAGAACTCGGCTTTCAAAATAAAAAAATACAAAATACATTTTTTATTTAATTTTTAAAAGGGAGATGCTTGACGTAACCACAAAACGTCGTAACTCAAGGCCGTCGTAACCCGAGGACTACCTGTAGTCTTTTCTTTGCAAAATATCTCTGAACCACTGAACAGGTATTTTTGTTTTAATGTTCAGAAATAAGTACCGTATTTTTCGGAGTATAGGTCGCACCTTTTTATCATTTTTTCATGGCCTGCGACCTATACTCAGGTCCGACCTGTATGTGGCTTTTTATCACTTTCGGCGAAACAAATTTTAAAATCCAGCTCATTTCACAATTATGTTCATTTATTAAGGAAAAGTTCAGCTCAGACACATATTTGCTATAATTTTTATCAAACAAATAATTGTTTTTAAGTGTTAATCTTCTTAAAAGCCTTGCTGTGTGCTCCTGTGGCAGACATTTGCAGCAGAGCTAAACGTAAGTGCGACCTATACTCCGGTGCGACCTATCTAGGGATTTTTCCAATCTATTGGTAAAATTGGACAATGCGACCTATACTCCGGTGCAACCTATACTCCGAAAAATACGGTAACTGAATAGACATCCAGCAGACCATTCAATCCAAAAGGGCTGCCACAGATCTGATCTAATCAAACACAAAAATAGCTTTGTCTCTGACTATTTTACATAGACTGAGCTAAAATCTGGTATGGTAGTTGCTGAGAGTCATCCTTAATATATACTGCAAGACCGAGATGGGGTAGAGGCAGGGCAGCCGACTCGGGACCCGACAGTCCCAGGTTCGATCTCCAGCCATTCCCACATGTTGCGGTGCCTCTGAGCAAGACACCCAATCCCTAGTTGCTCCCTGGGTGCTTACATAGCTGCCCCCTGCTCCACCTGGTTGAATCTCAGGTGTGATGGGATAAATGCAGAGAACTAATTTCACCATTGCCTGGGAACATACAATGATCACAACACATAGCATTTTAGTTATTTGACTTATTATTAAGATCTTGCAACGTCACACATCCAGGCATTTACAAGGTTTGTACCCCCAGAAAAACCAAACATGAAAGTGTGATGGACGATATGCATTCCTTCATGTTAAGCCTCTTACATTTTAAGGAGACTTGAGTTGCTGAAGACACGTTAACCAGATTTTTGGTAAAAGTCAGAAATCATTGTGATAATGAAAGTTATCTGAGGCCAGTTGTTTACTGATGTTTGGCTTCATGATACGGATCTGTGACCGCATCAGGATGTGGAACGACATCAAATGGACAAAACTTTCTTTTGAGATTACCTCAGAATGATTTAGCTGCATATCTAATGGCAGGATTTTCAGGTTAAAACGTCTTCTGGTAAAGACGTGTTTTATTTTTTTTTCAAAGTTCATTGAGTATAAAGCAGGAGGAGGAGAAGCTAATCGAAATATGAACGATACATTTAGAAGAAAGAAAGTTATCATTTTTAAGACCTGTGTTCCAGAGATGTAATATAATATAATATAATAATCAGGTGGTTAAAGGAAAGTGAAAGCACTTCACTCTAAAATGAAATATCTAACAGTATAAACATTAGCACATTAATACATATCTGTTTGACTTGAGGAAATATATACTTTTTGTTGTTGTTCGTCAAATCCACAAGAAAAAAAAAAGGTTAATTTCTGAAAAAAAAATCTAAGTCTCAGACGTTAATTTATCCAAGTGTCCTAAAAATAGCTGTTCCTGCCACCGTAATAAATATTTAAAATAGGAATTACTGTGGATGAAACTGATTTGCCCATTCCATGAATAATACAATGCTTTATTTCAGCAGCGTTTCATATGAAACATGTTAGTTTCTCAGGCATTCTGTACGATAAGGGTTAATATTTTAAATTTAACATAAAGCATGGTTGAGTCATGTCGCACAAGAGGGCACACTGGGATGCTTGCTGAGGTTAAAATAGATGTAAACAAATTAGGCTTACTCAGGTTGTTCAGTTTTACCTTTTTGTAATATAGAGTTTTTCTTATTATTGTTTTATGAAACATTCCCACTATTGCAATCCATTTTTCTTCCATGATTCCATGATTTTCAGCATCTTTCTTGTTCAAAAAATGTTGTACACTTTTTTTTCCATTTATAGATGGCCTCCCTTCACACCTTATAGCCATCCTCTCACTCCAATATGTATTTTTTTTTTTTAATAATTTTATTTTTTTTATTTTATTTATTTATTTATTTATTTATTTTAATAGAGAGAAAGAAAGAAAAGAGAAAGTGAGACAACAAAACAACAATTATCCACAAAAAGAGCACAAGGCAAACACACCAAACCTCCGTCCACAATCCTGCAAAGCACATGACAGAACACAGCAACGAAACATACAAGCATAAAGACTGATAATATTCATGACCTTGCAGTAGATTTCTATAAATAAACATACCCATACCTACAAATATATATACAGTATACATACATATATATTTATATTCATTTATATACCCATCTACATATACATCCCTGCATCCATTTGTGTGTGGTTGTGAGCATGCATAAGTGAATAAGGTTCCTCCAATAGAACATTTAGTAGCGATTGTGAAGCATCAGAGATCCGTCCCCCCAAAGCCCGAGACAGACGAAAGGGCGATCAAAGCCCAAGACCCCAGGAAGGACCCCGAGCCCAGAGTCCCCAGGACCACCCGAACAGGACGAGCCACTCGTCCACTCCCCAGATCCGACCAAGGGGAAGAACCGGACGAACCCCACCAGGGACCACACACAATGACCCCCCGGGGTCAACAGCGACAAATACACAGGCCCCCGCCAGAGCCCGCTGCACCGACGTAGCCCCAGGGCCGGTCACCGAGGCTCGGGCACCGGGGACGCCCACCCCTCAGGCCCAGACCCGACAGGACCAGAGGACCCGAGCCCCACCAGGCAGCCACCAGGCCGAGCCGACCAACGCCCAAGCGCCCAGCCCCAGATAGTGAGGGTCCCAAGCACGCCCGCAGGCAGAGGAACACCCACCAGGGGGCCACGTGGCAGGAGCGCGACACTAGGTAGCCTCAGAAGTATCAGAGAGGGGGCAGTCCAAGTCCCAGCCTGACACTTAAACATTCATACACAGACACACTCATTTAGACCCACCCTCATCCTCACCCTCAGTCATAGAAAGACAAACAATAACGACACGCTCCAATCATAATCCCGAAGCACACTCTATACCCCCCAGGTCCAAGACATGTACCTGCTCCCTACATGGGGCAGCCCACATCCAAACCCAGGAGGTAGGCCCATTCATTCTGGGGTGGAGAGTAGCAGACATCCAAGATCCGGCCCACCCCGCGCCCCGCCGGCAGGACAGGGCAGGACACTCGAGCCCAAGCAGCCCCAGGGGGAGCGCACTGCCAGTCCCGCCCACGGCAAACCCGCAGGCCCCGAACCCCCCCACACCCCAGCACAACCCCTGACGGCCCACCCCCAGAATGTCCGCCAGGCAACCAGGGGGGTAAGAGAAAAATAAATAAATAATATATATATATAAATAAATACATAAATAAATAAAATTGAAATTAACAAATCAAGACCCCGACACACACACCCCCGTCCCCAAATGTATTGTTGGTGAGTGTTGTTCTAAAGTGTACTTAAAAAGGAAAGAGAAGGAGCAAAGGCTGGCATTGTACCAGTTTCCCCTCCACTCCAACTCTAACCCAAGCCCTAATTGTCTAAATGCATAATGTTGAGTGAGCACAGGCATGGGGGTGAGAGTGATGTCATCCCGCCACCCATAACAATGTGCTCACTCCATTCCCTATATGTGACTTTTATGAAGAAGTTTATGAATGAATGTCTAAAGTGTATATAAAATTGAGTCCCAGGTGTTCTGAACAACAGAGATGTAGAACCATTGCAGCACACCCGAGACTCAAATTCCCTACATGTATTAATTTAAGATGAAGAGGGCGGAGGTGCGTGTTGAGGGATGGGGAGAAAAATATCTGCAGGAACAGTCCTCTTTCCCTTGTCAACGTCCTACAGGTGTTTAGTGTTTGGTTAATGCGTTTGGGCTGTATTTAAGTGAGCATTCTTGTCTGTTTTGGTTGTCGGGTCATTGTCTGAGTTTTCCCTTCTGTCTGATGAAGCTTTCATGTATGTAAGTAGCTGCCCTACCAGAATTTTGATTTATTCATTAAAAGTTCATTATTTTAATCTCTATATTTCTGAGTCCTGCCTACCTGCACACTGGTTCTGCTCACTCCACCGGACCTGATTCCTGACATTATGACCCGACCATCAAAATGCAGAACCAACAGGCAGAAGAACGTTTCAGAACTGAAGTCGTCCGGAGGGACCACAGCCCTGAGGTGGAGATTCTCCCATCTCTGCTTCTGGTGGAAGAAGAAGAGAGGAGGAGACACGGAGATGGCTGCTCAGCCTTTTGGCTGGCTCCCCCCTTCACTCCAAGACTCCGGTCTATGTGGTCCGATTCAGACGAGGACTCAGAGCCGGAGGAGCTCTGAGCAGATCCGGTTCCCAGTCCACATCGTAGCCGGAGAAAACGCCGGACTAAAAGAGTGAACATTTCCAGATCTAAGCCCCTCTCTCCTTCAAACTCTCCTCACCGGCTGTCAGAAGAGCCAGGGGGATTTCAAAGGAGGGGGGTACCACAGCCACTGTCTGCCGGTCCAGCACATGGGCTCTGAAGGAGCTCGGGAGAGCTTCATGCTGAGGAGGGACGAATCTTACAGCCCCAGTGATCTCTGGGATAGACTGATCGTGGTGGAGGAGATCATTTTCTCATTTAATGGGGTTGACAGCAACGGTGATTCTCCGGGGGCATGGCAACGGTTTCAGCAGGCATGGTCGGAGAGAGGTGTGCTACGTGCACTGCTGTTGTCTCCTGCTCAGCCAGCTGCAGCTCACAGCTCACCAACAGCATCTACAACTCCCAGCTCACCAGCAGCAGCTGCAACTCCCAGCTCACCAGCAGCAGCTGCAACTCCCAGCTCACCAGCACTGGTTTTCACATCAGCTGCACCAAGGCTGTTTTACACAGCCGCTGCAGCTCCCAGCTCACGAGCAGCAGTTTCAACTCCCAGCTCGCCTTCAGCTGCACCTCTGAGCTCACAAACAGTTGCAACCGGCCCGGGTCTCACTCCAGCTGCACCAAGACTGGTTTCTGTACCAGCACCCAGACTGGTTCCTGTACCAGCACCCAGACTGAGACCAGTGCCAACACCCAGGTGGTTTCCAGTATCTGCTGCATTGGGTCCTGCACCAGCTGCCAACCAACCAGGTCCATCAGAAGCAGTGTCTCTTTCTCCCTCCACAGACGCTGTTCTCGAGGTGGTCCTGGGTCCTGAGGTCCTCGCTTCATCGGGGGTCTTCATTGAAGAGGTCCTCGTTCCATCAGAGGACCTCGTTCCATCGGAGGTCGGGGTCTTCGCTCCATCGGAGGTCTTCGCTCCAGAGGTCCTCACTGCTCCATCTGGGGTCCTCACTTCATCGGAGATCCCCACCAAAGTGGTCCTCACTTCATCGGAGGTCGAGGTCTTCGCTCCATCAGGGGTCTTCGCTCCAGAGGTCCTCACTGCTCCATCTGGGGTCCTCACTTCATCGGAGGTCCCCATCGAAGTGGTCCTCGCTTCGTCAGAGGTCCTCACTTTGCTGGGGTTCTTCACCGCAGAGGTCCTCACTCCTTCAGGGGTATCCACTCCTCCGGAGGTCTTCACGTCATCGGCGGTCCTTACTGCAGAGGTCCTCGTGTCTACTGAGGCCCTCATTCCAACTAGGGTCCTCGACTCTTCAGGGGTCCCCGCTACAGTGGAGGTCCTCATGGCTGCAGAGGCTCTTCGGCTCATCTCTTCTCTCGCTGTGGTGGCTCTTCATCTCCTCTCATCTCCTACAGCTGAGGCTCCACTACTCCACTCATCGCCTGTTGCAGAGGTTCCACAACTCCTTCCATCTTCTACAGCAGTCGTGTCTCCGTCGCCTGCAGCAGTCGTCTCTCCGTCGTCTGGAGTTGTCGTTCCACCGCCTGTAGTCATCGCCACTGAGGTCCACGCATCTCCAGGGGTCCCCGCCTCTCCTGCTGATGGACGGCCTCCTGGACATCCTCCGGAACTGGCGGTTGGTGATGGACGGTCTCCTGGTCACCTCCCGGATCCTGGTGGGTGTTCTCTCGTGCCCGCCGTCCTGACAGTTCCTCCCTCCGCCCGCCCTGGTGCTTTGGGGGGCATTCCTTGGGACGCCGTAGGGCGTCTGTGGGGGGGAGGTACTGTAGAGATGGCTGTTTTAATAATAATAAATAATTGATTTCAATTTATAACGCACTTTTCATTACTGAAAATCTCAAAGTGCTACACATATATTGAATGCTACACACATTCATAAACCGGTGGCGGCAGACTACCATGCAAGGTGCTTTCCAGTCCTACCGGGAGCAACTCAGGGTTAAGTGTCTTGCCCAAGGACACAACGACACATGGTGCAGGTCCCGGGAGTCGAACCGCCAACTTTCCGATCGGGAGACGACTGCCATTACCACTACGCCACGGCCGCCCCCACGGCCGTTTTCTGTGTCATGTCTCCCTCTGTTGGCCCCTTCTCATCCCTACACTTCCTCTTTCCCTTGTCAACGTCCTACAGGTGTTTAGTGTTTGGTTAATGCGTTTGGGCTGTATTTAAGTGAGCATTCTTGTCTGTTTTGGTTGTCGGGTCATTGTCTGAGTTTTCCCTTCTGTCTGATGAAGGCTTCATGTATGTAAGTAGCTACCCTGTCAGCATTTTGATTTATTCATTAAAAGTTCATTATTTTAATCTCTATGTTTCTGAGTCCTGCCTGCACACTGGTTCTGCTCACTTCACCGGACCTGATTCCTGACATTATTGACATTTCACTAATTAATTTACATTTTATTTCATTATTAACAAGTAGAGCGACTCCACCACCCCTTTTATTATTTCTGTTCATATGATATAATTCATATCCTTCGATGTGAACATTTGTTTTCATCATTGAGCCATGTTTCTGACTGGTATTAAAGTAAAAGTTCTGTTTGTTTTAAGTAATCTGTTATTTTGGATATATTTGCATTTATACTTCTACTATTGAAGTGAATAATAGAGAGACCTCCATTTGTTATATTGATGTCATTAAACTGCTCTTCATTATAATATTCACTATCTTTTATTACAAGAAAAAATGTGTATCAATCACATCTTCAACATTATATATTTTAGGTTCTGAGTCTTCGTATGTTGTCATATTTTAATGCATTTGTTCATTTGACTGTATATTATGTCAATTTTGTGTGTGAGTTGTTTCAATGATTTATAATTTGTCCTCTCCTGAGCTCATCTATGTTTTTCCAGATCCTTCAGTTCTTTTATTCTTTTAGCCTGACACCCGTCATGTGCTTTGATCCAGATGTTTCCATTTCTTGTCCATGTTGATGCTATTTTTTTAGTTTTTTTAAAAACCTTGCTTCACGTGCAATATTTCCATTTTTTTGGGTAGATGTTCATTTATGTAAACATTTGTTCCCTTCAGTTTTTTTGCTTGCATTATTACCTTGTTTCTTGACTTTCTACTAATGAACCTGACAACTATAGATGGTTTGAATTTTTCTGATTTACTGGGCAGGGTGTGACAGATTGAAGTGTCTTCATGTTTTATGTCAATGTCCTTGTCCTGTAAAAAATTAACTACTTGCTCCCCCAGAGTCTGTAGTTCTTCTTGTGGTACATCCTCTGTCGTGTTAGAACCAGCAACAGCTGTTGCGTATGACCTACGCCTAACTTCAAGTCTTAAGTATTGTTCTAAGTCATCTACTTTTTGTTCAGTTCAGCTATTTTATTGTCTTTGTTTCTTATCAGATCTCTCAGTTGTTTCACTTCCTCAATCAGACCTGTCAGGAGATGTTGTTGTGATGATAATTTTTCCAGTTCAGCACTCATATAGTTTAATGATTTTTTAATTTCTTCCATATCTGTTGAATTATCTTCCACCAACTCTTGTTTCTCTTGTCCACTTTTTCATCATTATTTATAGTACTTGTGTGGTCTGGCGGTAGCAGGTCTCCGGTTGGTGGTTTGTTAGCCGAACCACGTGGCCCTTCCACGAGGCTCACAGGAGATTTTTATTAATGAAAAGTGCATTAATGAAAAGTGCATTACAAATTGAATTCATTATTATTATTATTATAATGATGGTAGCTTTGGCCCAGCGCCCAGATCAGATGTTATCAGACCAGAACTCACGGTCTCAGCAACCCGCAGCAATCAGATCCGATGATCCGATGAGGTTGGCTCGCTAGCCTGGCTCAGACGGCGGTCCTCCGGTTCGTACACGGCATCCGGACTCCTCCAGTCATAGCAGCTCTTAGATCAGCGTGCTAGCCTGGCTCGTGGCTCCAGACGGCGGTACCCTGGTCCTTGCATGGCGCTCGGTCCCCCTCCTGTCGCAGCAGCTCCGAGGTTGGCGCGCTAGCCTGGCTCGTGGTACCTGTCGGCGGCTCTTCGGTCTGTGCATGGCGTTCGGCCCCCTCTGGTCGCAGCAGCTCCGAGGTCGGCTCGCTAGCCCAGCCCGTGGCTCCAGACAGCGGCTCTCAGGTCCGTGCGCGGCGCTCAACCCCCTCCAGTTGAAGCTCCAAGATCGGCCAGCCAGCTCGGCTCGTGGCTTCAGGTGGCGACTCTTCAGTCCGTCCGTGGCGCTCAGTTCGTGCCAGATAGATGCCAGATATATATATTTTTTTCTTTGTTGTTGTTTGTTTTCTGTTGGAGCTGTGCTCTCACCCTGTTGCACCAATGATGATGTCACCGGAAGTATGGTTAGCATTCTTCTTTAAAAATGTGACATCTGGATGGGAGCTTATGTTCTAAAACGTGTAGAATTGTCTGCATTTATGATGCCTTTCCAGATGTGTAAGCTGCCTATGCCATAAACACAACTGCACTAATTCACCCTCATATCATCAGAGACACATGGTTGCCGATACTAGGCATGATGTTCCCTCTACTCTTTAGTAGGGCGTACACTGTCCATTGTTTGCACAAATAATTGCAAATTTCAGTTTGTCTGACCACAGACAGTTTGCACTTTGCCTCAGTTTATTTGAATTTTTTTTGCAATTCACTTATTTTTCTTTTGTCCCAACATTTTTACAATTGGTGTAATATTTAAGAATATATAATGTAATATATAAATGTACTGTTTAATTTTATTGATATATTTCATGTTCCCATTAAACATTTTGAAATAGATCATGAACTGGTATCAAATGTCTTATATTTGTAAGACATCAAGAAAACATCAGTGGACAGTTCTACCCCGAGCTGGTCATGAGCCGATTACAAGCTTTAAAGTATACCATGGTGTTAAAAAGTCACAGTGTGAAAACCACAAAAACATTCTGGCTACAGGTGCTGTTCTGTTGCTACAGTTTAAGCCTTTTAATAGTATGCCGATGACACTGTGTGTTCGATCGTCTCACTCCAGTCCTACGCAGCATGGAGTAGCAACATGTGTATTTCAATCTGGAACGAAAAAAAAAAGAAAAACGTTGTACCATGCGGGAGTCGATCTCACGACCTTTGGAACTAAAGGCAAGCGCTTTACCCACTGACCTAAACGTAGGCGTGTTAATACACCTTGGTTAACTTCTTATCTAAAGAAATTACATCTCATTGTTGTCAATATTGTTGCCACTATCTGGCGCATGCTTTTATATCCACTCATCTAATTGCGTCCATGTGGATGTAATAATCGTTAATCATGTGTGTTTGGTGGGATTTATGATTGTTTTCACATCGTGGACACGGTTTCACAGATCACCTGTAAGTGTCGCCAAAGGAACAATAACCACAGAAACGTGCGTACGCCAACAGGGGAGCAGCCGTGGATTTCTACGTGGATGCGCAGATATTCCCGTTCATATCAGATTTGATACATACGCCACTTTGCGTGGAAAGTGACGTGCGCAATGTTTTTGTGCGCACGCATGGTTGATACATGAGGCCCCTGGTTCTTAAAGGATTGATAGCAAGAAGTGCCAGGTCACTTGTTCGACTGTCTCCGCTGCTGTTTCTTAGGTAGTTCTTCAAACGACGCAAACAAGAAAAACTGCGCTCACAGCTCACTGATGTTACTGGAAGAGTCAAAGATATGGATATCAGCTTATACAAGTCCATGAATGCATCTTTGTAGGGCCGCATCACAGATAGGAAGTCTTGTGTGTTGTTGATTAGAAGTCCTTGTTCTTCTTTCCTTTTCAGCAGCCGGCGAACCTGGTGGAGCTCAGCTGACAAGTTCTCCTCGTTAACTCCATAATGACAGGCCATAGGCAGTATCCATTTTTTGTCAAGGAATGATGGGTGTTTGGGGATTAGAGCTGGCAAACCTTTCAGTACTTCATTAGTTTCTGAAAAAAAAAACGCTGTTTCATTTCCATTAGCATCCTGTCTATAACAGAATACAGTAGAATGATTTTGTTTTTAGGTCATCCATAGCCTGGTTGACACCAGACCCTTGTCCTTCACTTCGCTTTGGACTAGGGTCTGGCATTCCTCCCATTGAAAATGATTTCTCCTGGAGATTTTTGAATGGACCAATCAGAGAACAGAAGGCAGAGTTTTGTTAATTTAGCCTGGCGAGACGGTATTGCGGTGGTCGTGAGATGGAGTGAGTCGCACTTGCCAGTGCTCCGGGTAAAATTTATTTTTTAGTACCACCAAGCCCTCATATGTAATATTTTTTTGCCTATTATCACGCACATTACTTCAATCAAGCATATCTTTTGAGGATTTTGAATTAAAATGTCTCAAAAGTCGACTAGATCAAAGAAGGACGCCGAGAAAGATGACGCAGGCCTAACCCTCGAGGCAATTACCTCGCTGCTGGAGGAACACCGCGCTGCACTGTCAGCTGAATTCAAACAAACTTTTCACCAGCTGGATCTCAAACTGGACCAGACCCGGCTCGCGGTGGAGGAACACGGCAAGCGTGTCTCATCCCTGGAGCTTGTCACTAATGACCTGAGCCAGCGCATGTCGGAGGTGGAAAACACCTGCTCATCTCTCCAGGAAGAAAACGTCAGACTGAAATCTAAACTGGCGGATTTAGAAAATCGAAGCAGACGGCGGAATATTCGTGTGCTGGGTTTACCGGAATCTATTGAGAGCGGACGTCCCACAGACTTTTTCTCCAACCTGCTGTGCGACATCTTCGGGCGTGACACGCTTCCTTCTCCACCCGAACTGGACCGGGCCCATCGAACTCTCGCTCCGAAACCCGCCTCGGACCAGCGGCTGCGCCCAGTTATCCTGAGAGTTCACCGAGCCCAAGTGAAGGAGCTCATGATCCGGGAAGCTAGACGCAGGGGCAGGTTTGAATACCAGGGTAAACCAGTGCGGATCGTGGAAGATTACAGTCCAGAGGTCCTCAACCAGCGAGTGGAATATAAGGGCGTGATGTCGGCGCTGTATTCTCTGGGTCTAAAACCTGCTCTGCTTTTTCCTGCTCGACTTCGCGTGACTTTACCTGATGGACACAGAAAGTGGTTGGGCTCTGTGGAGGAGGCGCAGAAGTTCAGTGACACCTTTCAAGCTTCACAGCGCAAGTAACATTTAAACTTTTCTTTGACTGATGAACAATGTACGGAAGCGTATTGCTGACACCAATGCGCTGTTCCCGCACTGGCTTTGTTTCTGTTTACACTAAACTTTTCTTTACATGAGGTGAGGAACAGATGAGCAGGACTCTGCACATACTCTGATTATCTGAGACTTTTTTGTAGTTGCAGCTTTTTTTGAACTATTAACATTTTTGAAATGAAAACATTTTTCCTTTTCTGGTTTACCTGTTGACTATTTTGAGCTGAATCTTGGGTTAGTCCTGGATTGATTGATAATTAATTTGAGATTGGGATTAATTTAACTTTACGTTTGTATATGTGTGCGCGATTACCGGTATACATTTTTTTGGCCTTGCATACTTTAAACTAGTTTGTGAGGTGCTTATAAAGAACAAAGGAAGGAAAAGGGAAGAGAAAAAAAAAAAAAAATATATATATATATATATATGTATGTATTTTTTTTATTTTTTTTTTTAGGCATTAGGTATTTAGGCACATAAATAATTGAAGTAGGCCTATCCAGGTATAAAAATGGGTGAAATATATAATGTTTTTAATATATTATTTTGAACTATTAACACTTTTCCTCTTCTTGTTTACCTGTTGACTATCTTGAATTGAATCTTGAATTGGTCTTGGACTGATTGAAGATTTAATTTAGGATTAGGATTAATTTAACCTTGTTTATATGTGTATGCGTGATCACACATCTATGTGTACATTTTTGGCCTTGCATGAGGTGCTTATACATTTTTTTTTCTCTGATGATACTGGAGCACTAGTTTAAAAGTTAGACAGGAGACTTATTTTTAATTTCTATGGAGCTTGCTGCTTCTGTCTGTTGCAGCTGTCCAGGGTGGGAAAGGGAGGGGGTGGGGGGTCCATCACTGCCATTAATTTATATTTTCTTTCACTTTGCCAAGAACTGCACAGCCATCAACACATTAGACTGTATTACCTACCTTTCTTATACAAATTATTAGTAATATGAGTGGTCAGTTGGTGTTGTCAAGCTGGAACGTCAAAGGTTTGAACCACCCCGTCAAGAGAAGGAAGGTGCTCTCTCATTTAAAACAGTTAAAAACAGGCATTGCTTTCCTGCAGGAGACTCACATTAGAAGTGACGATAGCAAACGATTACTGCAAACATGGCACGGGCAGAGTTTCCATTCCTCATTTCGAGCAAAGGCTCGGGGCGTCTCGATCCTCATCAGTCAAGACATTTCATTTGAACCTTTTCAAGTTAACTCAGATAAATATGGTCGTTTTGTGATTGTTTCCGGTAAATTGTACAACACACCAGTAGTGCTAGTTAATGTTTATGCCCCAAATACGGATGATGTTGGTTTCTTTGAGAAATTATTCTCACTGCTCCCGGACCTAAACACATACTCATTGATACTCAGCGGTGACTTGAATTGCTGGTTGGACCCAGTTTTGGACAGATCCTCTACAAACCCTGCCACAGCCAGCAGGTCGTCCCACACTATTCGTGCCTTTCTATCTAAGTATGGCCTGTGCGATGTATGGCGTTTTTTACACCCAGCTGAGAGAGAATATTCTTTTTTTTCTCATGTTCATCACTCGTACTCGAGGATCGATTACTTTTTCATGGACAACAAACTTCTTCCCTCTGTCCGTGGCTGTGACTACCATAGTATTGTCATCTCAGACCATGCACCTGTCACTCTGTCTTTGTCCCTCCCTGACATTCCTATAAGGAGTAGACAGTGGAGATTCAATTCAACGTTACTGTCAAACAATGATTTTGTTACATTTATAGAAAAAGAAATAACCTTCTTTCTATCCATAAACAGAACTCCTGGGATCCCACTGTCAACAGTTTGGGATACCCTTAAGGCCTATCTTAGGGGACAAATCATTTCATATACCGCTCGGCTGAGGCAAAAATCTCAAAAAGAAAGAACTGATTTAGCCCAGCAGATAAAAGAAATTGATCAACAATACGCTCAAAACAAATGCCCTAATCTGTACAAAAAAAAGGTAGAACTCAAAACTAAGTTTGATTTATTGTCTGGAGAAAATCAGATTCATACTTCAACAGAAAGAGGGTAAATTTGAGAATGTTTGGGGACCTTTCCTGAATTTGTTCCAGTCTCTCTGACAACATAATTCACTCAGGTTAATGCAGTCTCTTGGCTATTTTACCTTCTATTTATTTTTCTCTCCTTTCTTTTGGCAGTGATTGGGTAGGGATTATTTTCTATGTTATTATTTTTTTATTTGTTGTTGTTGTTTTTTTTTCTCCTATGGTGTGGATTATGGTGTACACGTTGCAGCTCAAATTGACTGTTGTTTTTTTTCCTGTTTGTTTGTTTTGTTGTTGTTGTTGTTGTTTGGGAAAAAAAATGGAAAAAATTCAATAAAAAGATCTTGAATTTGAATTTAGCCTGGCGAGGTCCAGGCTATCAGATAAATTGCTCAGAAACCACTCGGTGGATATTTTTTCTGCCACCAGTGTGTAATTATATGGCTCTAATTTACTGACTGTTGGCCTAGATTAAACATTTGAGATAAAATTCGATTTTTTATCATTTATTTTCGTAGCGCACCCGAGGCTGTTTGGAAAATGTCAAACCGAAACTATTTAAATCCAGCAGATTTGACCATTTCGTGAATTGATTTAGGAACTGTTAAGCTCAGGAACACTTCTGATATAACGTCAGCTATGAAATATATTTTTTATCAGCAGAGAAATAATAGTTTTTTACCTTGTTTTGATGAAAATTCCTTCGTGGCGGCAGCCATTTTGAATGACGACGTCAGTCGACATCGTTCAAAACTCCGCCTTCTGCTCTCTGATTGCTCAGGAACACTTCTGATATAACGTCAGCTAAGAAATATATTTTTTATCAGCAGAGAAATAATAGTTTTTTACCTTGTTTTATTGAAAATTCCTTCGTGGCGGCAGCCATTTTGAATGACGACGTCAGTCGACGTCGTTCAAAACTCCGCCTTCTGCTCTCTGATTGGTCCGGTCAAAAA
>JBBPBX010033474.1:0-11576 GCA_038048925.1 Garcialebias charrua
ATAAAACTCATAAAACAGCACATCCCTGTTTTATTGACGATAAAAAAAACACCAACACAAATAATGTCAACAGTACGGGCCTCCCTGGCCTGTCAGCCGTCATAAAGGGGGGGGGCACATCCCCCTCCCTCACGGCTCATGGGGTGTCAGTCTTTTCAATAAGCCCCAGCAGGGTGCCTCAGGACCTGTCTCCAGTGGACAGACCCAGAGGCGTCTGCGAACAGACCCTCCACCTTTCGCGAAGACAGGTGGGAGAGGGCACGTGTTCCAGCCCCCGCTCCATGGTGAGCAAGGGACCGGCCAATACACTAACCAGACGAACACGTGACATGTTCGCACCACAGGAGAGCACGTCGGATGCCCCAAGGCAGACACAAATTTCACACTCTCAAAACAGTGGCTGTGATCACGCTGCTGTCCCGTAGAGAATTCAAAGTGCATGGTGGGATGATTAGTGACACGACATCAGAAATTGGGTACAACAATATCTGTAAACAGATAGATGAGGGTCTCAGGGAGAATCACACTCCAAATGAGGTGATTAGAGGAGTGCTACGTCTTATTAAACCAGGTAACTTCAGAGATATGTTAACAATAAAAGACGATCTCACAGTTTCTGAGCTTAAAAGTTTCCTGCAGTCTCATTTAGGTGAGAAAAGCAGCACAGAGCTCTTTCAAGATTTAATGTGTGCTAAGCAGTTTGAAAATGAGACGCCTCAGCAGTTTTTATATAGAATGATTGGACTGAAACAAAAGATCCGGTTCTCACTCAGACAACCAGACTCAGTCGTTAAGTACGATATATCCACAATTCAGTGTGTCTTTCTCAACACTATTTGCCAGGGCATAGGGGAGAAGTACGACAGTGTTCGCAGAGACCTCAAGACCCTCCTGGGTGACCCCACTGTCAGTGATGAGGCACTGCTTCGCCAAGTAATAAAGACCACGGCGGAGGAAAGCGAGCGGAAGCGTCGACTTGGCCGTAGTACTACCATCAAAGTGAGTCATGCACACACAACAAACAGTGAGTTGAAAGAGCAAACAATGGACGACGTGAAAGTAAATCAGATTAATAATGACTTCACACTTCAAAGACTCAGCGCCCAGGTGGAAGCACTGACACAAGCTATGGAAAACCTGAAAGCAAGGACAGTTCATGTTCCAGCACCAGAGCAGAGGAGCTCAAGACCCCAACCAGAGAGAAGATCTCAAAGAGAAAGAAAGAGCTGTCAGAACTGTGCTTCTCAAGTCAACCCGAACTGTAACCACTGCTTTGTCTGCGGAGAAGAAGGGCATCGTGCTGTAGGGTGCCTGAAGAAAACTAAGCCGTCGGGAAACGGGAGACGATCAGAGCAGGGGGACCACCTCTGATCGGCAAACCTCAGCAGTCCCACCCAAAGAAAAGGTCCAAAACCACTACTGACAGAGAGACGTTAGGTGCATGTTCGCAAGGAACTAACAAAGAAACACCACGTGGTCTAGTAGCTCCCCTAGTAGGTCGCCAGTCCCTTCTGAAATGTATGATGGCAGGTTACCTGGTAACGGTGGTATTAGACACAGGGGCGGGGGTAAGTCTTATAGATCAGGCATGGCTAAATAGATACTTACCCGGACAACAGATTAGATCCTTAAGTGAACTGATGGATGATGAACTTAATGTGAAGGCAGTCACGGGGGACTCAGTACCTTATGATGGATGGGTGGAAGTTGTAGTCAACCTTGAAGGCAACAATGACCCAGGCCTATCGATACGTGTACCCTTCCTTGTGAGCCGCCTTAATATTGAGAGACCCATAGTAGGCTTTAATGTAATCCACGAGTTCATTAAAGACAATGGGGGGAACTACAAACTTATTGAGCTTATTGGTAGAGCCATGGGGACTGACATTTCTACTGTAAGCACCCTAGTAAGTTTCATCCAGGCTAAAGAACATCCTATACATGAGCCAGCTACTGTAAAAGTAGGTTTCAAAGGGGGAATAGTCTATCCTAATCAGGTGGCTTACATTAAGTGTAGAGTCCCAGACAGTATTAGCTCAACAGAGTCACTTGTGTTGTTTGAACCAGTACTAGATAATGTCCACCTTGAACAGCTTAGTGTTGGAGCGGGACTCTTACAGATAGAAAAGACAGAGAGGCCGTATATTAAAGTACAGGTGTCAAATTATTCCAGCCGGAGTGTGACACTACCTAGTTCAACAGTTTTGGGTTCTATTGAACCTATTGCAAAAATAGTTGAGACTGACCAACCCAAGACCCCTTGTGAAACAGCACCAGTCTCCACCTGTATTGTTGGCTCTGTGAGCAAGTCTAGTCAAGACCAAGAGCCATCTAATACTGCCCACTGGCACCCTCCAGTGGATATTAGTCACCTAACACCAGAACAACAAAAGGAAGTAGAGCAAATGTTATTTGAGGAATCAAATGCTTTTGCCCGAGATGATGGAGACATTGGAAATATTCCCAGTTTGAACATGACCATTAACCTGACAGACGACATCCCAGTCCAACGCACATACACGTCCATCCCCAAGCCATTATACAAAGAGGTGAAAGAATACATCCAGGACTTACTGGCCAAAGGCTGGATAGTCAAGTCGAAATCACCCTTTGCTGCGCCTGTAGTGTGTGTGAGGAAACGGGATGGCACGCTAAGACTTTGCATTGACTACAGACAGTTGAATCAGAAGACCGTGCCTGACCGCCACCCGCTTCCGCGCATCCGGGACCTCCTGGACACGCTGGGCGGCCACAGCTGGTTCAGCATTCTGGACCAAGGTAAAGCTTACCACCAGGGGTATATGGCTGAGGGTTCACGCCATATGACTGCCTTCGTCTCACCCTGGGGGCTATATGAGTGGGTAAGGATTCCTTTTGGTCTCAGTAATGCCCCCGCCGCTTTTCAACGCAGTATGGAAGAAATGCTAGACACCCTGCGTGATGATTGTTGCATTCCATATCTGGATGACATCCTTTGCTATTCAAAGGGGTTCACTGAACATGTTGAGGCGCTGCGCAAGGTCCTCAGAGCCCTTCAGCAACATGGGGTTAAGCTTCGCCCAACCAAATGTGAACTGTTCAAAGCAGAGGTCAGATATGTGGGTAGGCTGGTTTCAGAAAAGGGGGTCCGAATCGATCCAAAGGACTATGAAGCTGTCAAGTCACTCAGTCAGAAGACGCCAACGAACGTGGGTGAGTTAAGAAAACTGCTTGGGTTTTTAAGTTATTATCGGGCCTACATTCAAGATTTTTCCAGGATTGCTAAACCTTTGTACAGCCTCCTACAAGTCAAAGGGAGTCCTGAAAACACTCAGACCAAGCCCAAGAAAACCCGAAGTGCTCAGCTGCCCTCAAGGGCTCCTATCAGCTGGACAGGTGAGCACGACCACATCCTGAGGCAGCTCATTGACACTCTGTCCGACCCACCTGTGCTTGCCTACCCCGACTTCGAACTGCCCTTTGTTTTACATACTGACGCATGTGAGAAAGGGCTCGGGGCTGTGTTGTATCAGAGGCAGGGGGGAAAATTAAAAATCATAGCGTATGGCTCAAGAACTCTGACCCCAGCTGAAAAAAACTATTGTTTACATTCTGGTAAGCTAGAGTTCCTAGCTCTTAAATGGGCCATTTGTGAGAAGTTCAGGGATTATTTATTTTATGCCCCAGAGTTCACAGTGTATACCGACAATAATCCCTTGACATATGTAATGAGCACTGCCAAGTTAAATGCGACAGGACATAGGTGGGTAGGAGAGCTTGCAGATTTCCGGTTTAACATCAAGTACCGACCTGGTAGAGTTAATGTGGACGCTGACACTTTGTCACGCCTTCCGCTGGACATTGACAGTTATGTTGGAGAATGTACAGAGGAGCTTAGCCGAGACATTGTTTGTGCAACATGGGAAGGGAGTGAGGTAGCAAAGAAGAGTGATGTTGCCTATGTAGCTGCCTTAAACCTGGCTCAAGACATTGGGTCGGACACTAGGCCAGACGCACCAGCCTTACCTAGCATTAGCCATGAAGAGCTAGTGAGAGCACAAAGACAAGACACGACAATTAAAGAACTCCTCAGGTTAAAAGAGACCAAACCCACACTAACTGACAGAGACAGACAAAATGCAGATGGGTTAGTGCGGAGGTTAATGCGTGAGTGGGGGAAACTTAAGATGGAGAATGAGCTACTTTACAGAGAAGCTGGGGGTAGAAAACAGCTTGTACTGCCTGCAGAGTACAGGCCCTTGGTGCTGAAACTCCTTCATAAGGACATGGGTCACCTCGGTGCTGAAAGAGTTATCAACCTGGCCCGAGATCGCTTCTACTGGCCCTTTATGAAGAAGGACATTGAAGCTTATGTGACGAGACAATGTCCCTGTATAAAACAAAAGAAACCCACCACACACATTAGGGCACCCATGGGGAGCATCAGTTCCAGTGCACCCATGGAGCTAGTATCCATTGACTTTATGCATCTAGAAAAGAGCAGAGGTGGTTACGAATACATCCTTGTTGCAGTTGACCATTTTACACGGTTCGCTCAGGCGTGGCCGACCAGAAACAAGTCAGCCAAAACTGCTGCGGAGAAACTATACAACGATTTTATTCCTCGTTTTGGGTACCCTGCTAGACTACATCACGACCAGGGCCGTGAATTTGAAAACTCACTGTTTAGGGGACTACAGCAGCTGTCAGGTGTCAGTCACTCACGTACAACACCATACCACCCACAGGGAAATCCTGCAGAGAGATTTAATCGCACCCTACTACAAATGCTGAGAACTCTTGAGGAGGCAGAAAAGGATAACTGGAAAGACTTTCTGCCCCAAGTTGTCCATGCATATAATTGCACAAAACATGAGGCCACAGGGTTTGCCCCACATTTCTTAATGTTTGGACAGCATCCCCGCTTGCCCGTGGACCTCATGTTTGGACTCAACACAGAGGAGGACAGTGAAACACCATATGGATATGTTCAAGAGTGGGCAAGGAGGATGAAAGAGGCTTATCGTATTGCTAACAACAACAGCCAGCAATCGAGCGCTCGTGGAAAGAAACACTATGACCAACATGTGAGAGGAGTTGTCTTGGAGCCTGGTGATCGAGTGTTAGTTCGCAACCTGAGAGAAAAGGGCGGACCTGGAAAGCTCAGGTCATATTGGGAGCAGACTGTGTACATTGTCAAAGAGCAGATCAATGACAGCCCCATCTACAAAGTATGTCCCGAGAACAATGCCCAGAATACCAGGGTCCTCCACAGAAATCTGCTGCACCTGGTGAATGACTTACCTTTAACTGTTGATCACAGAAAAGATAAAGCACCCACCAAGAGCAGAGTCAGAGGCCACCGGGTCACTCCAAGCCAAAGTAATCGAGACAGCGACTCATCAGATTCTGAGAGTGACTCCAGGATGCGTTATTGGCTCAGAGTACCTGCGTCAACAAGATTACAGGAACCAGCCACCCAAACTCATCCAGTGTCGAGCCAAGTTTTCACACCCGTGGACCAACAGAGGGACTCTCAACTGAGCACTGTAGATGAACATTTTCAGCATCCAGCTGAAAATGAACTGGTCCAAAACGGTGAAACGGACGATGCACAAAGAGAACAAGAACTGGGAAGAGACACTGAACAGGTTGAACCTGAAATTGAGCGAGAGGAGCAAGTACCAACTCAGGAGGAATTTCTCAGGAGGTCTACTCGAGCAAGGAGACCACCTCAGACATTCACCTACAACACTATGGGTCAGCCCTCCTATCAGCCACAAGGGGTCATAGGTCATGTTGGACTGTGTGGGCTACAAGCTTCACCATTATGGGTAATGCAACCTGTACAAGAGCAATTTTATACTCAACAGACTGTGCCTTATGCAACGACAATGCCTTTTGCAGTGCCTTATAATTTGGTATACTGAGATGTGTACACTGAAGGGAAAGGTTCTTTTGAGTGAGGTTCCTGTGACAAGAACCAAGTTGTTAATATTTTGTGAAATGTTATCACTGGCGTTAAAGTGTCGGGAGCCACCTTTTAAGTTGGGGAGCGTGTGGTGCACCTGAAAATGTCACCACAATATTTGGTTTTCTTATGAATGTAAAGTATTTCCATGTGCAGGGGATCCTATTTTCAAATATATGTTATATTTTGTTTGCGGTTCGGCAAGTTAATATGCCTGCATTTTTATAGTGTTTTTCTGAGGAGCGGTGATGACGAAGCGGAACCTTTGTTTTGGCGGGGTGCGTTGCTTCCAGGTTGGTTTTGGGGACGGACTTCACATGCTTTCTGGAGCTAAACGGCAAAACAATGGTCGTCATCTTTGACTCCTAATTTTATTATTCTTCAGGTCAGTACATGGTGAAAACACATCACAACTACGATGTAAGATGTTTACCTCTTATGTGAACAGCACATATCACTGTAGGGCGGTTTCTGTGCAGTAGTTGCAAGTAAATAGTCACGTTAAATCTGGCAGGATGCCAGCTCGCGCTGGGAAGGTCTCGCGGGAAAGTGAATAGAAGGATTTGATATCTTACTAACTCCGGGTTGAGGATCACTTTGTTTTGTTTGAATGATATTCAGACCAAGTGTGGGAACTGAGGTTAAAGGTGGAACAAGGTTAGATTCTGCATTTGTTTTGTAAGTCTTGTCATTTTATTTTGATCGGTGTTCAGTTAAAGTCAGTGTACATTTTAAATGCTTATCAGTAAATATAGAGCTAGATGCAGTATTTGACATATTGTCTTCATCTAAGTGAAGGGTGAAAATGTGAAAAGGTTAATTACTGTAACACTGGTAAAAGAAGGAAACCAGGTTTGTAAATCATTGATACCATACAGGTACACTGTAAAATATTGGTTTGTTAAGTAAATATAGAGCTAGATGCAGTATTTGACATATTGTCTTCATCTAAGTGAAGGGTGAAAATGTGAAAAGGTTAATTACTGTAACACTGGTAAAAGAAGGAAACCGGGTTTGTAAATCATTAATACCATACAGGTACACTGTAAAATATTGGTTTGTTAACAAATCCTATAAATAAACATGCTTTCTGGAGCTAAACGGCAAAACAATGGTCGTCATCTTTGACTCCTAATTTTATTATTCTTCAGATGGTGTGTCATCACTGTTGCAGCAGTCCTGACACTTGGGACCTGTAACACAACACATAGCACTTTATTTATTTCTATTGCGCATGCATCAGGCCATTTTGAACTTCATTTTACTCTTCATCCATGTGTAAAAATTACGTCTATGGTAATTATCTAAATTCTTCAATGAAACCTTCATTGGGAAGGTGGGAACCCTTAGGTGAACAGTTTGCAACCTACAGACCAGGGGACAGAAGCCATTTGAAACAAATTCTAGAGGAAATTACTCTACTATTGATGGGAACACATTTTAAGAAGTTTCAGCAAATTTTTTAATTGTGTGATTTGAATCTGCAGCCTTTGCATTGTTCTGCCACAATAAAAACCCACTCTTGGGATAATTTTGAGATGCAGCATAGAAAAATGTCAGGATACGAAAGAAGATCACAGCTTCCCATAATGTTTTGGTCATGAAGGCTTTAGCAATTAGTAAAACTTGGCATGCGACTAAAGCTTTGTATGACAAAACAGCCAGTCTCTAAAAAATATACATCAACCTTTTACATCTATTTTCTACAGGTTTAACCAGTGACAGTAAGTACAACATTGTGTTAAAAATAAAAACTGTTTCCCACTAGAGAAAAACACCTACATGCATGTCCATGATGTGCACGAACATGTTCAACTAAAAAAAGCTGTATGGTCAGATACAGAGACAGAAGCACAAAATAGGACAAGGGCTGCCATAACAGCTCTGGAACAGTGTTCATCATGCTGGGGAGGTTCTGGCAGAGAAAACGTAAGTTTTTATGGTGAGACAACAGGGCAGGGGGAGGGAAAGTTTGGAGGGAAACACACACACACAGCCCAGGGCTTGTCTGTTCCAGTCAGCGATCCATCTAGTTTAAAGCAGATGAACCATAGATGAACCCAATGGGAATGAAGCACAACATTTATCTTTATTCAGTGACAATTTCATTGTTAGAACTATTTTTAAAATTATGTTTGCTATAGATCAAGAATTACTGTAATTTTTCTTTTGGGTTCTCCCTTCTTCATATCCCATGGGATTTAAGTACCCAGAAAACCTAGAACATGAGACTAGATGGTTGTATATAGAAAGTGAGTATTTATTTACAGGGAAATAATCACATGACCACAGGGGAAGGGGTGAACTGCAAGAAGAGAATGAGATAGTGAGTACCGTATTTTCTGGTGTATCAGTCGCACCGGTGTATAGGTCGCATTGTCCAATTATCACCAATAGATTGGAAAAATCCCTAGATAGGTCGCACCGGTGTATAGGTCACACCTACGTTTAGCTCTGCTGCAAATGTCTGCCACAGGAGCGCACAGCAAGGCTTTTAAGAAGATTAACACTTAAAAACAATTATTTGTTTGATAAAAATTATAGCAAATATGTGTCTGAGCTGAACTTTTCCTTAATAAATTAACGTAATTGTGAAATGAGCTGGATTTAAAACATTTGTTTTGCCGAAAGTGATAACAAGCCATATATAGGTCGCACGGTGTATAGGTCGCACCTACGTTTAGCTCTGCTGCAAATGTCTGCCACAGGAGCGCACAGCAAGGCTTTTAAGAAGATTAACACTTAAAAACAATTATTTGTTTGATAAAAATTATAGCAAATATGTGTCTGAGCTGAACTTTTCCTTAATAAATGAACGTAATTGTGAAATGAGCTGGATTTAAAAATTTGTTTCGCCGAAAGTGATAACAAGCCATATATAGGTCGCACGGTGTATAGGTCGCAGGCCTTGAAAAAACATAAAAAGGTGCGACCTATACACCAGAAAATACGATATCATGAAATGTAGATCTGTTTGTTGTCTGAGGAGGTACCGTAATCAAAAATGACTTACCAGCTTATTTTCGTTTATAGTTTTGGAGAGTGGACTGGGGAATTCCAGGTGGGCAGATATGATCCAGAACAGGTGAGAATGGTGGAGAGGCAGGATGGACCTTTTGAGGCTGTGTTTGTTTGACAATGTCTCTTGGTTTGGTTGGAAGTTGACAGCTCTGTGACATGTCCTGAGGTTTTGTGTTGAACCACGTGCAGGCAGACACCGGAGACTCTGAGGTAAAATAAAGCGAGCCTACTTATTTAAACCAAAACAAAAGCTGACGGGGTAGCAAAACTTAGAGGAGGGAATGGAGGAAATAATGGAGGAACAGACAAGACCGGCTGGGAAGCACAATGCATGGACAAAGGAAGAAGCACAGAGATGCTGAATTGAAAGGGAGACTGATAAGACCATAGTGACGAACACCTGGGGTTATTAGGATTGAAGACAGGTGAGAAAGGAGCTGAACAAACAAGGAGGAAAACACTGGGGAGTGCAGGAAACATGAGGATCTAAACAGAACAAAAATACAGATGCCCACTGAAGAGGGGATCCAGGTTAGCACAAGGACACTGGCAACTCGGGGAGACTCAAGGAGCAAGGAACTGGATCACAGGAGATACAGTACAGAGAGCACAAGGAGAATAAGGTTAATTGGTTCAAGATAACAAGGTGGGGCTGGCAACAGTACCATGGTATGGGCAGTGTTCCAGCAGACACTGTAGATCCAAACAGCCTTAAACGTTGAAGCCTCCTCGTCAGCAGACTGGAGACAGCTGTGGGCAGGGCTTAATTTGAGCTGGATCCTACTGGAACAGGATTGGGGAATTCTCTTATTCTGACAGAGTGCATTCTGGTAACTCTTTGCTTAAATTCACCAACTCTCATGCTTATGAATAATAAAGTTATGAATAAATATGACTGCCTTGAACAAATGAAACTTAAATTTCAAAGTCAAAGTCAAAGTAAAAGTCAACTTTATTGTCAGAACTGCAATATGTATAGGACATACACAGGATTGAAATTGCGTTTCTCTCAGTCCCTCGGTGCAACAGTAACCATCTAAACACTAAACACTAAAACATTTAATAAACATAAGCATAAAATAGTAAAAGTGTAACACTGTCCTGAGTTTTTTCATAGTAGTATAAAAGTATGAAAATTTACACCAACACTGAAACACCAAACACCCCTAAAACACCAAACACCCAATGAACATAAGCATAAAATGAAATAATAAAAGTGTAATACTGTCCTGAGTTTTTTCATAGTAGTATAAAAAGTATAAAAAGTATATCTATAAAATAAACTGAAGGTTCTAGCATTGACATTTGCAAAGAGTGGCACAGCAGCATATGAGTTAATGTACACAGTATATGTATGAGGTAGTTGATGTTGGTATAGAGGCAAAGTGGCATATGCAGTAAGGCACATAAGGCACATTTGGCATCCTTAGATAAGGCTAGTCAGAGAATACTATATGTATCAGCAGTAGTGTAGATATAAAAGTAGTGTAAATGTAAACAGTAGTAATAAATGTAAAACAGTAGTATTGATATGTATTAGTAGTATTGAATTTGATATGCGAACTGAAAATAATTACATAAACACCTAAACACAGCAAATGACACAACACGACTTCTTAACATCACATACGATCATCTGCCCCTTCAAGTGAAGAATTTTTGCTTCTACCTTTTAAAAAATCACAGCCCCTAAAAGAGTAGCGGGAGTGCGTGCCGAGCTAACCAGGTAGTTTTATGTGTGCAGGAGGAGCCTGCGCCTGGAGGTTTCACATGGAGTCGGACAACAATGAGCAGGCACAGTGTTGGGCTCGGTTTCGAGCCCGACTTACTTGACGGTTCAGTCAAGTAAGAGGGAGGTATGATGCTTGACAGAAGTGGAGTGTTTACAAATGTAGGTAAAAGTAGATATTTAACAACCCGTTAAAATGCAGGAAATGGCATTTTTATTCAAAATTTTCTGGGTGGAGGACCCCCAGACACCTCCCCACCGTCCCACCCGCTGTTTGCGTTCCGGTATCAATCAGTTTACAAATTAAGCCCTGGCTGTGGGTAATAGACCCCACCCTGCCACTCAGGAGCTTCAGATAAGGGGTTAGAGTTGAAACCCCACAGAATCCCCACATTGCAGGGGTCACCACAGTGAGCGAACTCAAACAAGTTTTGTTTTCACTGGATATCCTTCCTGACGCAACCTAGACTCGAACCTGCAACCTCAGGATTATGAAATCGTGGCACAGACCACAGAGTTACTGCTGCCCCAAATATGAGAGAATAATCATCTTTAAAATTCCCAACTCTAGTGGAATGAATAGAAATTCATTTAATGCTACTTGATCCAATTTATGCCTCACCCCAACTATTAAAAAAGCAAACACACGTATGTAAACATAAGCAGCATTAATATGCTCCTATTACAGCTGTCAGTTGAGCTGTCACATCTATAAAGCTGCGGAACATGGACGGGAGCATGCGATCCAGAATTATGAATCTACAAGCCAACATGTCCGTGAGTTTTTTGCCGAGAGTTAGCCAAGCGTAGCTACCGGGCTAATCAAAGCTAACCGAGCTGGGTCACCGTAACTGGGTGCCGGAGCTGCGGGCTTCG
>JBBPBX010033474.1:18988-33229 GCA_038048925.1 Garcialebias charrua
AAAAAAGTAGAGCTGACAAAATCACTTTACTATGCTATAAATAAATAAAAATAAGATACAAGGAAGTAGAGATTGTGCAAGGTATTTTTGTGTGAACTTTTTAGTGAGCCCCACCCCAAGTATAAAAGCAAATTAGTAGGGATTATAAGAAAACATGAGAGGGAATATTATAGTGAATTATTACATAAAAGTAATGGTAATATGAAAGCAACATGGCGAGTAATGAACAGTGTTCTGAAAAAACACAAGGTGAAAACGGGTCTGTCACAGTATGTTGTAAAAAAATAATGAGGAAATTCATGATGAAAATGAAATCGTAAATGGATTTAATAATTACAGTATTTTGTGAATGTTGGATCGAACCTTGCAACTACAATTCCTAAAGTGGATAAAAATGTGAGCTATTTAATTAAAGGTTATGTAAACAGTATGTTTCTAAATGGAACTGACAAAGAAGAAATACAGTAATGAATGTATTTTAAAAAAATTACAGACAAAAGATCAAAAGATTGGGTAGACATGGATATGATGTTTCTAAAAGACAATAAGTCATGTTATTGAGCCTATATACATATATATGTAATTCATCATTTTCAACAGGAATATTCCCTGATAGAATGAAAATAGCTAAGGTAGTTCCTCTTTTTAAAAATGGTGAATGTGTATTTAACAATTACAGACCAATATCTTTGTTGCCACAATTCTCAAAAATTCCAGAAAAATTATTTGTGACCAGATTAGACCAATTTCTTGACAAACATAATATTTTAAGTAACAGCCAGTATGGGTTTAGATTAAAAAAAAAAACTCTACATCCATGGCTCTCATGGAGTTGATGGAACAAATTACCACAGCTGTCGATCAAAAGCAACATTGTGTAAGTATATTTGATGATCACATGCTGAGTCCCACAAGGCTCTGTACTTGGAACAAAGTTGTTTATCTTGTATGTGAATGATTTAGTAAAAGTATCTGGACTCCTTAAATGTGTTCTTTTTGCTGATGATACCACTTTTTTTATTTGGGTAAAGATATGGAACAGATGTTGGAGTTGATGAAGATGGAGTTTGTCAAAATACAAACTTGGTTTAAATTAAACAAGTTATCATTAAACCTAGATAAAACTAATTATATGATATTTAGTAACTAAAAGAAAACTGTTGATGTTCCATTTAAAATTGATGGTGTTGAGATTTGTAGAGATAGTTACTACTCTTATCAACACCAGACTTTTAAAAAAATCAACACAGCGGGTCTCTTAAAGCTCTTTTAAGCTGGGAGATTACCGCAGATAGCATCCATCTGATCAAACCACATCCAATTATGACGGTCTGATCCACTCCTATTGTGGTCTTTTATTCTACGATAACCGCCCCGAAGTTTCTTCAGCTTCTCCCGGCACTGCTTTGGTGTTCTCTGGTAGCCATGAGCAGCCATCCATCCATCCATCTTCTTCCGCTTATCCGGGGTCGGGTCGCGGGGGCAGCAGCATAAGTAGGGAGGCCCAGACTTCCCTCTCCCCAGCCACTTGGAGCAGCTCCTCCGGGGGAATCCCAAGGCGTTCCCAGGCCAGCCGAGAAACATAGTCCCTCCAGCGCGTCCTGGGTCTTCCTCTGGGTCTCCTCCCGGTGGGACATGCCCGGAACACCTCACCAGGGAGGCGTCCAGGAGGCATCCTAACCAGATGCCCGAGCCACCTCAACTGGCTCCTCTCGATGTGGAGAAGCAGCGGCTCTACTCCGAGTCCCTCCCGGATGACTGAGCTTCTCACCCTATCTCTAAGGGAGAGTCCAGACACCCTGCGGAGAAAACTCATTTCAGCCGCTTGTATCCGAGATCTCGTTCTTTCGGTCATAACCCAAAGCTCATGACCATAGATGAGGGTGGGAACGTAGATCGATCGGTAAATTGAGAGCTTTGCCTTTTGACTCAGCTCTCTCTTCACCACGACAGACCGGTACAGCGCCCGCTTCACTGCGGACGCTGCACCTATCCGCCTATCGATCTCACGCTCCAGTTTTCCCTCATTCGTGAACAAGATCCCGAGATACTTAAACTCCTCCACTTGGGGCAGGACCTCCTCCCCGACCCGGAGAGGGCATGCTACCCTTTTCCGGCTCAAGACCATGGCCTCGGATTTGGAGGAACTGATCCTCATCCCGGCCGCATCACACTCGGCTGCAAACCGCTCCAGTGAAAGTTGTAAATCACGAACTGATGAAGCCAGTAGGACCACATCATCTGCAAAAAACAGAGAAGCGATTCTAAGGTCACCAAAACGGATCCTCTCAACACCTTGGCTGCGCCTAGAAATTCTGTCCATAAAAGTTATGAACAGAATCGGTGACAAAGGGCAACCTTGGCGGAGTCCAACTCTCACCGGAAACGAGCCTGACTTACTGCCGGCAATGCGGACCAAGCTCTGACACCGGTCGTACAGGGACCTAACAGCCCTTATCAAAGGGCCTGGTACCCCATACTCCCGGAGTACCCCCCACAGAACCCCCCGAGGGACGCGGTCGAATGCCTTCTCCAAGTCCACAAAGCACATGTAAACTGGTTGGGCAAACTCCCACGCACCCTCCAGGACCCTGCTGAGGGTGTAGAGCTGGTCCAGTGTTCCACGACCAGCACGAAAACCACACTGCTCCTCCTGAATCCGAGGTTCGACTATCCGACGGACCCTCCTCTCCAGAACCCCTGAATAGACCTTACCAGGGAGGCTTAAGAGTGTGATCCCCCTATAGTTGGAACACACCCTACGGTCCCCCTTTTTGAATAGGGGAACCACCACCCCAGTCTGCCAATCCAAGGGAACTGCCCCCGATGTCCACGCGATATTGCAGAGTCGCGTAAGCCAACACAACCCCACAACATCCAGAGCCCTAAGGAACTCCGGGCGAATCTCATCCACCCCCGGAGCCTTGCCACCGCGGAGCTTTTTAACCACCTCGGCGACCTCAGCACCAGAGATCGGAGAACCCGACCCAAAGTCCCCAGGCTCCGCTTCCTCAGTGGAAGACGTGCCAGTAGGATTGAGGAGGTCTTCGAAGTATTCCGCCCACCGACTCACAACATCCCGAGTTGAGGTCAGCAGCACGCCACCCCCACCATAAATGGTGTTGGTCGCGTACCTCTTTCCCCCCCTGAGACGCCGGATGGTGGACCAGAATCGCCTCGAAGCCGTACGGAAGTCATTCTCCATGGCCTCTCCGAACTCCTCCCACGCCCGAGTTTTTGCCTCAGCAACCACCCGAGCCGCATGCCGCTTGGACTGCCGGTACCTATCAGCTGCTTCCGGGGTCCCACAAGCCAAAAAGGCCCAATAGGACTCCTTCTTCAGCCTGACAGCATCCCTCACTGCCGGTGTCCACCACCGGGTTCGAGGGTTGCCACCACGACAGGCACCAACAACCTTGCGGCCACAGCTCCGATAAGCTGCCTCGACAATAGAGGCGCGGAACACGGCCCACTCGGACTCCATGTCCCCCGCCTCCCTCGGAACGTGTTCAAAGCTCTCCCGGAGGTGGGAGTTAAAGCTCCGTCTTACGGGAGACTCTGCCAGACGTTCCCAGCAGACCCTCACAATACGTTTGGGTCTGCCAGGTCTGACCGGCATCCTCCCCCACCATCGGAGCCAACTCACCACCAGGTAGTGGTCAGTTGACAGCTCCGCCCCTCTCTTCACCCGAGTGTCCAAGACATGCGGCCGCAGATCAGATGAGACGACAACAAAGTCGATCATCGAACTGCGACCTAGGGTGTCCTGGTGCCAAGAGCACATATGGACACCCTTATGCTTAAACATGGTGTTCGTTATGGACAATCCATGACGAGCACAGAAGTCCAATAACAGAACACCACTCTGGTTCAGATCAGGGGGGCCGTTCCTCCCAACCACACCCCTCCAGGTCTCACTGTCATTGCCCACGTGAGCGTTGAAGTCCCCCAGTAGAACAAGGGAGTCCCCAGGAGGCGCACTCTCCAATACCCCCTCCAAGGACTCCAAAAAGGGTGGGTAGTCTGAGCTGCCGTTTGGTGCATAGGCACAAACAACAGTCAGAGCCCGTCCCCCCACACGTAGGCGAAGGGAGGCTACCCTCTCGTTCACCGGGGTGAACCCCAACGTACAGGCACCAAGATGGGGGGCAACCAGTATGCCCACTCCTGCTCGGCGCCTCTCACCAGGGGCAACTCCAGAGTGGAAGAGTGTCCAACCCCTCTCAAGGAAACTGGTTCCAGAGCCAGAGCCATGCGTTGAGGTGAGTCCGACTATTTCTAGTCGGAACTCTCAACCTCACACACTAGCTCAGGCTCCTTCCCCACCAGAGAGGTGACATTCCATGTCCCAATGGCCAGCTTCTGTAGCCGAGGATCAGACCGCCAGGGTCCCCGCCCTCGGCCACCACCCATCTCACATTGCACCCGACCCCTTTGGCCCCTCCCACAGGTGGTGAGCCCATGGGAAGGGGGACCCACGTCTCCTCTTCGGGCTGTGCCCGGCCGGGCTCCATGGGTAAAAGCCCGGCCACCAGGCGCTCGCCAGCGTGCCCCACCTCCGGGCCTGGCTCCAGAGTGGGGCCCCGGTGACCCGCGTCCGGGCGAGGGAAAACTTAGTCCATTTATTTTACTCATCATAGGGGTTTTTGGGCTGCACTTTGTCTGGTCCCTCACCTAGGACCTGTCTGCCTTGGGTGACCCTACTAGGGGCATGAAGCCCCTCACAGCATAGCTCCTAGGATCATTGGGACACTCAAACCCCTCCACCACGGTAAGGTGGCAGCCCAGGGAGGGGAGCAGCCATCAGCTCCAAAATGTCTCTAAATACTTTTTCATTTCTAATCATTCCATCCAGCTCGCTTTGGATCTTCTCGTCAGCCACATAGTACAAAAACGCCTGCACCTCTGCATTTGACCACAGATTGGACATAATTGGTATTTTTTTCTAGCTAAAACAATACGAAAACTTACGCTCCTGAAGGTATGACTAATGGCGGGCGGTAGAAAAAAATGGTGGATTCGTTGTTTTGGAAAGACTCCACCGACTCCTCCCCCGACCAATCAGTGACCGACGGTGTTGCTGACGTCACGGCTCGGTTCGCTTGGACCCCCATGAGAAGCAGGGCCAGAATTATCGGGGAGAGCATGTCCGAAGTACTAGTGGAAAAGGCTTCAAACACGGGCCAAGCCTGAACTATCTGACCCGCGCCGAGCCAGTGGAAAAGGGGCATAAGTCCACTCTATAGCTGCCTGTGCCCGCCCGAAGCTCTTAGTGAATTAAAAAGCCTTCGGCTGTTCTCACTTCCCGTTGATTCAAAATGAAGTCCACCAAGTGCCTGATGAATTGAACTTCCTGTGTCAAAAGCCCGAGATTGTCTAAGAAAATAATGAGCACCGCCCGAAGAATTCCCTTTCAGATTTCATTATGAGGGAGCGGTTCTAATTGTGAGGAAATTAAATTTCCACGGCTTTCTCTCTCTCAAGGAGTTATTCGCCTGATGATGATGAAGATGATGATGCGGTGAGGTTTGTTTCAGATTGACGCTCTGCATCCCTTTAAAAGCCAATCATCCCCCCGTTAACAAAAACCACAGCAAGATAACATGATGAGCACGTGTCAGGCGGAGGATTCATGTGTCATGTCGCAGCTCGTGCGCCGTCCGTCAGCTGCTGCAGGTCCAGCAACATCAAAGAGCCAACATGAATCTTCTGCATCTCTCTGAGCAGCTCGATGGATGAGCGCCTCCTTCTCATCAGGAAGGAAAACTGCAAAATGATGGTGAAGAGGAGCCGAGAGCGAAAAACAAGAGGCCCATTTTGTTTCCTGCATGAATAATAACCTGTTTATTGTTATTTGACGAGGAGCGCAGACATATTTATATTTGATAAAACAGGAGTTATGTGATCAAATTGTCTTTAGTAGCTGCATAAATGTGTTTCTTTTAGATGATTACTGATCAGAGAAAATGCAGCGTGAACGAGTATTGCTGAATGATTTTTGCTGAAAGCAGCTGAACAAGCTCAAAGCTGCTGAATCAGCTGAACAAGCTAAAAGCTGCTGAAGAAGCTGAACAATCTAAAAGCTGCTGAAGAAGCTGAAAGCAGTTGAAGAAGCTGAAAGCATCTGAACAAGCTAAAAGCTGCTGAAGCAGCTGAAGAAACTAAAAGCTGCTGAAGAAGCTGAAAGCAGCTGAACAAGCTAAAAGCTGCTGAAGAAGATGAAAGCAGCTGAACAAGCTCAAAGCTGCTGAAGCAGCTGAAGAAACTAAAAACTGCTGAAGAAGCTGAAAGCTGCTGAACAAGCTAAAAGCTGCTGAAGCAGCTGAAGGTAAATGCTCTGCGCTGCAGCTGACGTCAAGAATTTGGTGCGAAAATGCGATAATGAACGCGAGAACATACGCTGAGCTGTGGGGGTGAACTGTCTGCGTATAGTACACATGTACAGACACGTGTATGGACCTACGCAGAGCTATGGGTGAGCCTTAACTCCTTGCGTTATTAAACAACCAACATTACTCAGATAAAGATTTAGGTTGAATTAAAGACATAGCAGTTTTTAGCTTCTTCGGCTGAAGGAACTCGCCACATCAGTGACATCATGTAGGATCTACTACAGTGTTGTGATGAGATCTCAGGAGATGTGCTCAGTCAGGGTGTTGTGGAAGACTCAACTACTTCCATAACAAATCTTACTCAACATCTATAAGACTGACATACCATCGCAAAAGTTATTTTTCTGTTGCCTCAGGTCGATTAGCAGCGACGGTCATTTTATATTGGGTTGACTGACTCCAAATGTTAATTAGTTGGAAATGTGCATGGAATCCTTTTTAATCATATACAGAAATGTTTTAAGTATTTACACCATTGTAGCCTTGAAAAATTAGTCAAAGAAGACTGGAGTAAAAACAAGTTCAAACTACATATACAGTAGTGGGGTAAAAACACCAATACTAGAGAGTGAAGCATAAAAATCTGACCTACACTAACACTGGAGCAAAAACATCCAAACTACATAAACACAAGGACAAAAACATCCAAATTACACAAACACTGGAATATGCTGTTGAAGATTCTCATCCAGGACATTATAAATTCAAAAAACATTCAATGCAAAAACAACTGGACTTTATTTGTAACAAAAGACGTTTCACTCTTCATCTGAGGAGCTTTCTCAATTCAAAGAGCAGTGAGTGTGGGATTTCAGGTTTTAAAGGCTGAGATAAGATATACACATACCTATGTAGATTGACAACTCACGCCTCACACCTTAACAGTAGGTGTTTCTTAAGGTCTTTGTATAGTCTAATTCACAGACGAGGCTCCTCTGTTCCCATCATGTGTGAAAATCGTCTGGGAATCAGTCCTAAAGCTGCATTATACGTTTTTAAAAGTTGGAATCTGAGACCTCCTCCTCTGTTAAGAGAAGGTTTTTCTCTCTTAATATAAACAGCTTCCTTCACACCCCTCTCAAACCACCCGTGCTCTCGGTCCAAAATGTGCACATTCTGGTCCTCAAATGAGTGTCCCTTGTCCGTGAGGTGGAGGTGAACAGCTGAGTTTTGTCCAGAGGAGGTGGCTCTCCTGTGTTGGGACATTCGTCTGTGAATCGGCTGTTTAGTTTCTCCAATGTAGAGGTCTGGACAGTCCTCGCTGCACTGGACCACATACACTATGCCACTCTGTTTGTGTGTAGGTGTTTTGTCCTTAGGGTGGACCAGTCTCTGTCTGAGAGTCCTGCTGGGTTTGAAATGTACTGGGTGATGGGTTTTCAAACCAAACCCTGCAGCAACATATCTACTAAAATGGATCACACAAGAAACAAGAGTTAGCATTTCATATAGAACTTTGCAAAGTGGGAAACGCCTCCTAAAAACAAGCGGAGAGCGAGTCCACTTTGCAAATGGCTGTCTCAGCCTTATTCACTTGGTGGGTTGGCAGTTTACAAGGAAAAGGTTCAGACAATTTTCACACAATAGGTGTTTTTGAGTTTTGGCTAAAACTGAAGCAACAGGTCTTGAAACAATAAAACATTCTTTTGAGCGTCTCAGTTTGAAACTGAGTCTGGAACATGCTGGTGAAGATTCTCAGTCGTCCAGGACATGATAAATCAAAAAGGCGTTCAATACAAGATCAACTGGACTTTATTTGTAACAGAAAACGTTTCGACTCCCATCCAGGAGGCTTTCTCAATTCCATGAACAACTGTGAGAAGTTTGGATTTATAACAGAACCACGCACCATCATATGTAAATTTCAAGCTGAGGTAACACATACATGTAAATTGACAGATCACACCTTAACAGTAGGGGGTTCCCTTGAGGTCTCTGACAGAAGACAGTAGGGGGTTCCCTTGAGGTCTCTGACAGAAGACAACACTGTATGTAAATTGACAAAAACAACTCCCAACCAACAAACAGAGGCTTCTCAAAGAAATTTGTTAGTCTAATTTACAGACAAGACACCTCAGTTCCCATCCGGTGTAAAACGTTTCGGAATCAGTCCCAAAACTGAGTTATAAGTCTTGGAAAGCTGAAATCTCAGACCTCCTCCTCTGTTGAGAGAAGGTTTTTCTCTCTTAACATAAACAGCTTCCTTCACACCTCTCTCAAACCATCTGTGCTCTCGGTCCAAAATTTGCACATTCTGGTCTTCAAATGAGTGTCCCTTGTTTGTGAGGTGGAGGTGAACAGCTGAGTTTTGTCCAGAGGAATTGAGAAAGCCTCCTGGATGGGAGTCGAAACGTTTTCTGTTACAAATAAAGTCCAGTTGATCTTGTATTGAACGCCTTTTTGATGAGTCTGGAACAACTCTTTGAAACAAAGGACATTCTTTTGATCTTCTGTTTCTTCAGTAAACAAGTATTGTGTAAGCCAAATACAGGGAACCCCCGTGTTACGAACGAGATCGGGACCTAAGAACGGTTCGCAGCTCGATCCGTTCGTAGGTAGGGGGTGAAAATTATATTTAAAAAAAAAAATTATTCATTCATTCATTCATTCAACCTTTATTTATCATGCTAACGGAGCGCGCGCACACATTTAAGCATGTAAAGTAGTGTACTGTAATGTTAAACATTGCTATTCACATTTACAGAATAAATAAAAATATATTTTCTTACTTTGAGATGGTCAAAGCCGACATCTTAGGTTGCCATGCGTTGATTGTTTTCGGGCCGAGCAGCGCGGGCCACCGCAGCTGCTCCAGGCCTGTGTTAGCTAGCTGGCTAGCTTCTGCTAGCCAAGCCATGAGCTAGTGTTGGAGCGGCGGCGCGATCAATCTGCAGCTCCTGCTCCAGCCGCTGCTCCAGCCTGAGACGTCCACAGAGCTATTCCAGCTAGTAATTAATCCACATGATGCGATCCTGGTCACCAGTGTTCAAAAGGCCGGCTCCCGTGTTAGCTCCAGTGTTAGCTCTGGAGCTAGCCAGGCCGGAGGTGTAGCCAGGCCGGCCGGAGGTGTTCGCACGGCGGCCTGGCACGATCGGCGATAAATCCGCTCCTGCCTGAGACATCCACAAAGTTCACAGAGACGTTTCCAGCTAGTAATTAATCCATATGAAGCCATCCTGGTCACCAGTCTTCGTCCAGCTCTCGGCAGCTAACCTAAGATGGCGTCCGGTCCGGTGTTCTACATTAATTTGTGACCGGAGACCCCAGTGACTGAACCTTAAATAGCGTCCGGTGTTCTACATTAATTTGTGACCGTGTAAACTGAAGACCTACTTCCTGTTTCCCAAAATTGCTCAAAAATTGCTCAAAAATGATCAGAAATGATCTTTTTTATCATAATTATTATTTATAAAGCCTTTAAAACAACCAGAGCTGCAACAAAGTGATGTACACATGAAATTAAGAACATTTAAACACAAAAAAAAAAAAAAAAAAAAATATATATATTTTTTTTTTTTTTTTAATTCATATTTTTATTAAATATGATATGTTCGTAAGTCCCGTGGTTCGCAGGTCGATGGGGTCGTAGGTCGGGGGTTACCTGTAGTTCTCAGGGAGTGAACAGATACTTGTTTCATGTTATAAGTTTTTAGATGATAAACATTAAAATACCCTAACATGTCTGCCCTGTTTTATAATTTAAAACTGTTTAACATTATGCAGATGACTGATCCGAAAAAAACCTCTGGGTCTAAACTTAGTAGGAAAAACACAACCAATGCAAATGGGCCCTCACCACTTTGCAGCCTTTACAACAAATCAGGCTCATCTGAAAAAAAAGTTTTTGTAGGCAGTAGAGTAACAGAATTTAAAACTTAAAGAGATTTAAACTAAAATTAAAGAATTTTTAAAAAGCTTAAAGAAATTTAAACTGAAAAATAAAAAAACTTAAAGAGATTTTAGAATAATTTTGAAAACTATTATTTAAAAACTTAAAGAAGTTTTAAACTAATTTAAACACTCAAAAATGTTCTAACAAAAATAATTCAAAGAACTTAAAGAAGTTTTAAATTAATTTAAAAACCTAAAGAAATTTAAACTAAAAATAATTAAAAACCTAAAGAAATCTAAACTAAAATAGTTTAAAAACAAAGAAGTTTAAAATAAAAAATAACTTAAAGAAGTCTAAAAATAAAAATAAAACTTAAAGAAATTTAAACTAAAATAATTTAAAAACTTAAAGAAGTTTAAACTAAAATAGTTTAAAAACTTGAAAAAGCTTAAACTAAAAATAAAGTATTTAAAAAGTAAAATGTAACTTCTTTCACCAAAGAAAACAAACTTTTAAAGTATGGGAAATCAATTATTGAAACACACAACAAATAAAGCTCTTTTTAAGAGCTAGGTCTTTTTTACAGACCAAAAACAGAATGCATAATAACTAAAAAATGTAAGAGAGAGAGAGAGAGTGGCATTTCTTCAAAAGGTCTAAAACCAGCTATTAAAAATGCTTTCAGTAATAAAATTGCCCTTCATTTTCTCTCGGCAAGTTGGCATAATCAGGACGTCACATTTGATGCAGAGAAGCATGCTTGTCGGCAGAAATCCTGCTGCCCCATCTCAGTCTGGCTCTGTGTCACTGCCTTGCCACCCAGACAGGTGGGCAGCCCATGGAAGATTCTGGAATCCTGCTGCCCCATCTCAGGAATCATCCTGCCCCGAGATGGTCTTCAGCCAGCGCTCCGACTCCCAGTGCTTCCAGCAGGGGTCCCTGACAAAACCAGTCTCCTGGGTGGGGCCAAATGCCCTCAGCATGACCTAAAGAGCTGGGCAGAATCCAAAATTAGTACAGACAAGAAAATAGGACGTTTACATATTTTTAATTCCCACACCATTAGTACAATGTTAGTACAGTATTAGTATTAGTTTAGACGAATCACCCCAACAATAGATATTTTTCCCAAAAACTTATGCCATTACCCAGTTTAGTTTCTGAGTTCAAAACAAGATCCTCAGGAATCCCGGCATAGACAATTAATTATTATTATTAATTCTGCTTACCTCATGTAGTTTGTAGAAGGAACTTCATTAATGCATGTGCAGAATATATAATTCATGTGATTACCTCATCCATAAAAGTGCAATATAACATTAAAATGTTTCCAAGTCAAGTCAGATGTATTAAAAAATACAAAACTACCAACATCTCCAATCAAACCTTGATCAAATCCACCTCAGGGACCTGTGGTTTGAGCCTGCTGTCTAGTTAAAATCGTAGTCTAGTTAGTTTCTTTGGGGCGTTCCCCTAGGTTTCTGGAATCTGTACACATTTCAACAGAGGAAAGAGAAAATGTTGGTTAAATAGGTATATACAGAAGCAATGTAGTTTGTATAAATGTCAATGTGGTTGTATATACAAAAGCAATGTCATTTGTATAAATGTCAGTGTGGTTATCTATACAAAAGCAATGTCGTTTGTATAAATGTCATCTTTTAAATTATCTTTTAAATGCCTCAGGTTTAACTCAGGTTTACCACATTTTCACTGTTTTCAAACAAACTCTCCCCTTTGAAACAGTTTAAATATAAAAACCTAGAACATTAAAATCATAAAACTAAATGTAGAACCAGTTCCTATATCATTTTCATCTAAAAAAAAAAATCAACAATTACATAAATTTAATCCCTTGTAACCAATCAGACAAACTAGTTATCTCAGTTCAAAAGTAAAAGCAAACAGATGTTTTTATAGTAGATCTGCATGTAGGAAGCTCCATCAATTTCAGGTTTCCTGTACAGGTCTCTTTTGCAAGTGAATCCCTGTGACTCACTAACCTGTAAAAACAAAAAGTCAAATGTATGATTCAACTTTATACAAGGTTTTGAGGTTATAGAACAATTTTCATTTCAGAGTAATTGGAAAAAGGCAAGCAGTCCAGTAGACCCACATACACTAAAAAATCATGTGACATGTTTCTAGCATATCTTGAAAAATGAGCTTATGTGAGTGTTTTTTATCAAAGCAACTGCAGTTTTGATCACAGCGCTGAAGTCTTTGGATGACCCTTACAGATCAAATGTGGGGTTGAACACCTTCGCCAGACTGCAGTTGTCGTTAGTGACTTTGGGTAGTTGGACCATACGGTTTTCTGTCTTCATGCTGTCTCCCTTTGTCTGGAGATACGTTCAACTGTGGGCAGCAGTTCATAGCTCAGCATACAGCAAGACTTGACTGGATGTTCCTGCTGTTTGACAAAATCCAGGACCCTCATCTGGACATAGTTTCATAAAAATTCAAGTATGGCACATATTCCAGTTTGTTGACAGTTCTTTGCTTCACTAGTGAAAAGTCACATTGCTTGACTTGACAGTGCTTTAATTTCAGTAGTGGCATTTCTTTGTTGTTTCAGTAGTGGTGTTTTCAGAAAAGACACATTGGTCAGACCAAGTTTCAGCATCAACCTGTACACACATGGTATCTGATCCGGCAATCCAAGACCAGAGGCTCAAGATACAAAACTCAGATGTTGTGTATGTGTAAACTTCAGCTGCCTAGTGGAGACTTATCAAATGTATGCATTCTGTGGGTTTAGCCAGACTTACATCCTTGATCCATAAATTCTGACCTGATTCAAAAACCCTATTAAATACAATTAATCAAAATCAAAATCAATTATCTTTTAGCAAATCCTATTTTGGAACATCTGTCAGCATTTACCCTTCAAACGAGCCATCCTGTTTGCACAAACCACTTTTCAAAGTAAAAGTACTCAATTTCATAAAAATGAAAACATTAATAATAATAATAATAATAATAATAATGTGTTTGTCTGTCATCTGCATATGTTTCCCATACACAGACGAAATTCGTCTCTGCATTTAACCCAACCACCCCAGGTGGTGCAGTGAGCAGCCAGAGGGCGCTCGGGGAGCTGGAGAATTAGGTGTGCACTCATAGACACCCCAAGGTGTGTAGTGGCCGGGACGCGAACCCGCGTCCTTCGGGTCCCAAGTCAAACGCCCTAACCACTACTTAAACTGAAACCAAAAATCAAAGCCAAAATCCCTATATACTAATATTCATACATCCTTAAATTCATAAATCCTTGCAGTTCACCATATTCTTGTCATGCATAACCTAAAACAGAATCTATTTAATTCAATTCAATCAAGTCTATGTATAGTATGGGGAGCCGTTTTAGCCAAAATTAAATAAATAAATAAAATAATAATAATAATAATAATAATAATACTTTATTTATAGAGCCCTTTAAAACAACCACAGCTGCAACAAAGTGCTGTACATAAAATCAAGAACATTTAAACACATAAAAATAAAACAGTTGTTAAAACATTAAGATCAATAAAAACAATAAAAACAGTGCAGAACAAAATCAGTCTGTGCTAAAAGCCAGTGAGTAAAAATGTGTTTTTAGAAGAGTTTTAAAACTGGACAGTGAAGGAGCTTGTCTGACGGGAAGAGGGAGATCGTTCCACAGTTTTGGAGCAGCAACAGAAAAAGCTCTGTCCCCTCTGAGCCTCCGTTTGGACCTCGGCACCTCCAGAAGCAGCTGATCAGCTGATCTGAGGCACCGAGCAGGAGAGTATGGGTGAAGCAGCTCAGAGAGGTAGGATGGAGCAAGACCATTTAAACTCTTAAAAACAAATAAAAGAATCTTAAAATGAACTCTAAAATGAACAGGCAGCCAGTGGAGTGAAGCCAGAGTGGGGGTGATGTGCTCCCTCTTATGAACTCCAGTTAGAAGGCGAGCAGCAGCGTTCTGGACCAACTGGAGACGTCTGAGGGAGGACTGGCTGACTCCAAGGTAAAGAGCGTTACAGTAATCCA
>JBBPBX010033475.1:5135-33229 GCA_038048925.1 Garcialebias charrua
TACATATATATATATACATATATATATATATATATATATATATATACATACATATACACATACATACATTCATATTAAGTCATATACCCATCTACATATCTACATATGATACCTGCGTGTGTATCCCTGCATCTATAAGCGTGTGGTTGTAAGCATGCATAAATGAATAAGGCTTCTCTAATAGAACATTCAATAGTGACCGTGAAGCATCAGAGATCCGCCTCCCAAGACCTGAGGCAGACAAATGGGGGTACCAGAGCCCAAGACCCCAAGAAGGACCCTGAGCTCAGAGTCCCCAGGGCCACCCGAACAGGACGAACCACTCACCCACCCCCCAGATCTGACCATAGGAGAGAACCGGGAGAGCCCTACCAGAGACCACACACAATGAACCCCAGGGGCCAACAGCGACAAGCTCACAGGACCCCACCGGAGCCCGCCACACCCAGGCGCCCAAGCCCCAGGGACACCCACCCCTCAGGCCCAGACCCGATAGGACCAGAGGACCCCAGCCCCACCAGGCAGCCACCAGGCCGGGCCGACATAAGCTCAAGCGTCCAACCCCCGATGCCGAGGGCCCCAAGCGCGCCGGCAAGCAAGGGCACACCCCGCCAGGGTGCCACGTGGTAGGAGCACGACACCGAGTAGCCTCAGATGTATCAGAGAGGGGGCAGCCTAAGTCCAGCCTGACAACTAAACATTCATATACAGACACACTCACTTAGACCCACCCTCATCCTCACCCTTACTCACACAAATACAAACAATAACGACACGTTCCATTCATAATCCCGAAGCACACTCTATACCCCCCAGGTCCAAAACATATACCTGCCCCCTACATGGGGCAACCCACACCCAAACCCAGGAGGTAGGCCCATTCATTCTGGGGTGGAGAGTAGCCGACATCCAAGATTCGGCCCAACCCGCGCCCTGCCGGCAGGACAGGACACCCGAGCCCAAGCAGCCCCTGGGGAGAGCGCTACGCCAGCCCCGCCTACCACAAACCCTCAGGCCCCAAACCCTCCCATAGACCAGGATAACACCCGACGGCCTGCCATCCTACCGGACCCCACCCCCATTTGATAATGTCAATAGAAAAAAAATCAAAGCAAATACAGGTAGTCGCCGACTTACGACGGAGTTCCGTTCTTATGTGGCATTGTAAAGCGGATTTCGACGTAACTCAAAACATACGTCCAGACTGCACCTTATACGTACAGTACTGTATTTTACTAAGAACTTAGCCTATGCTAACACAGTACCCTACATAATTATCAAAAACCACATACATTTAGGAGCCATAATGAAGGAAAAAAAGAGTTAATAACCTACTGGTATGCTGGCAAAGCCGTTTTCCTTCGTCCATCCGTCCCTCCACTGTATTCTCCATTCGTTTACATTGTAAAACCGCCATCCATAAAACAGCTACTTTTCCACAGCTGCTGCCTGTCCAGCTTGCTCCAACAAGTTTTGTTTTGTTTTTTGAATGTCCAGAGGACCAGACTTAGCTTTTTTTAGAGAGTACAGTACAGGGCAAGCTGTAGCCTTCGCAGCTAACTGGTATGCTGGTGAAGCCGTTTTCCTTTCATCCATCCGTCCCTCCGCTGTATTCTCCATTCCGTTTACGACGTAAAACCGCCATTCAGCTCCCAGCTCATCCGAGCACAGCAACCTCTGATCGGACACGGTCCGTCCAAAGCTGGCCTCCTCATCCCTGGAGCTCTGAGACTTCCACAGAGTTCACCGAGCGTTTCCAGCTCATGTATCCGAGCGTAGCAACCTCTGATGGGACACGGTCCATCCAAACCCAGCCTCCTGCTCTCTGGAGCTCCGCCTGGGTCCAGCTCTGTATCCCTCCGCCGGGCCGCCTGTATTTTCCACTGAATAATAATAATAATATAATAATAATAATTTTATTTAAAAGCGCCTTTCAGGACACCCAAGGACACTTAACAAACCAATACAGTTCAAACATTATCAGTGACAAATTGAAATATAAAATGCATAAAGATAGCCTGGCCCTCGCCATTCCTACGCAGCTCTGCTCAATTCTCATTTCCCTTCACTGCTCAGTCTGGGACTTCTCCCATAGACAACGATTTCTCCGGTAGATTTTTGACCGGACCAATCAGAGAACAGAAGGGGCGGAGTTTTTGGCCCCTAACCCACGCCCCCACCTGTCCCAGCGCGCAGCCAGCGAGCATTCGCATGTTCTCATTCAAAGCGATGCAAAGCGATGCAGGACTGTTTGACACAAATGTATTAATTTCCCCTTCTTAATCCCTTATCTGGAGTTTTCTTTTGTTTTTTTGGCCAAAAGTCAAGTTATCGCTCCCTCCTCCCTCCTCCTCCTCCTCCTCTCCGCTGAGTGCCACCTGTCCCAGCGCGCAGCCAGAGCCAGCGCGCAGCCGCATGTTCTCATTCAAAGCGATGCAAAGCGATGCAGGACTGTTTTATATTTGACACAAATGTGTTAAATTCCCCTTCTTAATCTCTTATCTGGAGTTTTATTTTGTTTTTTTGCCAAAAGTCAAGTGATCGCTCCCTCCTCCTCCTCTCTCTCCGCTGCGGTGCAAAGAATAAGGAAATGACTGAGGTTGTCACGAGAGAATTAAAATAGGGTTTTACGTTGCTGCCCGAGTCCCTGCATATTTTCTGGTCTTCTGGACCAGCGCTACATGGTTTTATTTAATTTTTTTCAAACGTTATAAACACAGAATATGCAGGCAGCGAGAGAAAATTCAGCAGGAGGCGGAGCAGATGTCAAGTTCGGCAGAGCTCTGAGGGGGAGGGAGCAGAATGCTTTCCCTGTTCAAAATTTTTCTAAGATCCAATGGTTTTGTTCCTCAGGCAGAGGCCACGCCTCCAGCAAGAATCATTTTTCAATGGAGAAGTCCCAGACCCTAGTCCGAAGCAAAGTGAAGGACAAGGGTCTGGTTTTAACCAGGCTAACATAAAGATTATAAAATGCAAAATAATAAAAATAAATTTAGTAAAGTTAATGATAAGCTAGTCTAAAGAGATGTGTTTTCAGGGCTGTCTTGAACAGAGAAAGGGAGGTGGTGTTTCGAAGGTCTGGCGGTAGGGCGTTCCAGAGGTGAGGGGCAGAGCAGGTGAAGGCCCTGCTCCCCATGGTGGAGAGGCGGGCAGAGGGTACATGGAGATGTAGCAAAGAGGAGGATCTGAGAGAGCGTGATGGGATGGAGATTTGTAGGAGGTCAGATAGATAAGGAGGGGCAAGGTTGTGGATAGCTTTGAACGTGAGAAGTAGAATTTTGAAGATGATGCGTGATTTAACCAGGAGCCAGTGGAGCTGCTGTAGGACAGGAGTGATGTGGTTAGAATAGTGGAAAACTACTGAATGTTCGCTGCTTCTGCCGTCAAGCTACATCAAGCTACTGCTTCTGCCGTCAAAACCGGAAGGAACTCGGAACACGGCTTTTCAAAATAAAAAAAATAAAAAAAATACTTTTTTTAATGAGATGCGTGACGTAACCGCGAAATGTCGTAACTCGAGACCGTCGTAACCCGAAGACTACCTGTATGTTCTTGTTCTTAGTATTCCACCCAGTTTTACGGCACCCTGATTTATTGTTTTATACACTACTCTTATTTTTTTTACTGCATTTTTACTGTAGTTTATTGTTGCCATTGTTTACTGTTATGGTTGTCCATACTCTTTATTTTCTGTCTGTAAAAGGTCCCTCTTGTAAATGAGTCCTCATAGCTCAATGAGACTAGCCTGTATAAATAAAGGTGGAATAAAAATTAAAAAAAACAAGTGGAAGAAAATAGATGGATGGATGGATGGAAGCTCGAATAATACCTCAACTACAGACAAAAATCCCAAATGAGTTTTGAAGGAGGCATCGTGGATGCATTCCTGGTGGCAGTGCTCGAGTACCTGACCACCAAGATCCTGGAACTGGTGGAAAAATGTGGTTTGTGCCAACAAGAAGACCAGGATCATTCCCTGACACATGCAGCTGGATGTCTGCAATTATGAGAGCTCGACGAGCTGCTGGGAGGAGTGATCGGCACTCAGAGAGGAGTTCTGCCCAACAGTCAAGTGGTCCTGCTGTCCAGGAAGACCGAGAAACCTGCTAAGTCCAAGTACATGGATCAACATCTGCGGCCAGTTTCTTCAGATCTGCTGTAAGACAGACCACTACAGGAGATCATTCCTTTCCACAGACAACAGCCTCTATAACAACGTTAATGAAACTAGGATGATGATATTTAAATTTTTCATAGAATTTTTGAATTTGTTTATTGAGCATGTTGACAGAAAATGTTGAACAATGCCCAAAAAAACGTTTTTGGCCTGGACTGTTTGGTGTAATAATGGGGGTTATCGCAGATCTATTTAATTCTGTTATTGTTGATTAGCATTGTCTTTTCATTGAGATAATACAGTAGATGATATTTTTGCTGTAGTTGGAAAACTGGCATCTGTGATACAAGCACAAGCCTGTAATCTGTCGTTGTTACATCTGTCACGGTCATAGGTACTTTGAAATCATCATTTTCAAAGAGTTACTCTTTGGCTGTTGGAGTCCAAGATTTCTTTCACTATGAAAATTGTTTTCAAATTATAGCATTTTAGTGGTCGTAAAATGTAGCCCTTAAACAGTGGTTATATTTTTTTATGGGGTGACCATGTGGGGTCCACTTTGGGGGATAGTGAACCAATGTTTTTAGGGATGACTATTCACCCTCAACTAGCCCCCACTTGGCAATGCCCCTGGTCACAAAAGCCATTATTGTATGCTCAAGGCCAAACATTCACTAAATAACTTTTTTTTTATCACATCTAAAAAGTGGCATTTTGAGGTAGGACTGGTTGACCTGTGCGCATACACAATGACAAAGCAAAACATGTCAAAGTCAAAAAATATAAATAAATTATAGTTTTCTGCACAAATACCCAAGTTCTTGTTTATGTCAATTTTTAGGTGTGAGACAATTCTGCTGTAATAAAAGCCATCCATCTGTGCCATATTTACCAATAACAAACCATTGGTGTCCATTGATGTTAAGACTCACCTGAACAAGAAAAAGGGGCTTTAGCGAAGCAAAAGAGAAATAAAAACTGATGCGGGAAAAGAAATTGAGGCAGAATAAAAATGGGGAGGTATGGGACAGCATGAAAAACTGAAAGTTATGCACCATAACTCATGTTCCCTGAAGGAAGGGAACGAGGTGCCACATACTTGCTATGGGAATTGCGCCCCCGCGCGATTACCTGAAGGAATATACTCACGCCTTTACGGCAGGGGCGTCAACACCGCGCTAGAGGCCCCGCCCTCTGGGTACTTAAGCGGCTGACGCCCATCCATCTTTCTCCAAAATTGCACTTCACCGAGCTTTCAGTATTGAAAAGGGCCAGATATGTGGCATCTCGTTCCCTTCCTTCAGGGAACATGAGTTATGGTGCATAACTTTCAGTTCCTTTTCAGTCTGGTCTCTCGGTGCAACATACTTGCTATGGGAACGTAATTCATTCACACCCTTGAAATGCTCAGTAAAATGCATGCTAGAGTGAACATCTGCCCTTGATGTCACAATATGGTGCGGGGTGAGGGATGAGTCCCGTGGTACAGACAGGCAGACTTACAGAGACACGAGTAAAAATCAAAACACTTTATTAAGATGAAAACCAACACTGACGTGGCAGTACAAAATGATAACAGACGCTCTAACTGTGGCTGAGTACTAACACTAAACATGTATACAAGATATACTCACGAGACCAAGGAGCTGGGATATGACACACCAGGGGAACAGGGACAATGACCCGACAATGAGACACACATGAATGCGGACTAATATACACGGCTCAATTAACAATGAACACAAACACCTGAGACGCTGAACACAAACACCTGAGACGCTGAGCTGACAGACCAACAGAGGAACAGACACAGGATGTAAGGAGGGGATGGAGCCAATCCTTACAGTACCACCCCCTCAAAGACCCCCCGGCGTCCCAAAAGAACACCCCCAAAAAATAGGGCGGGCAGAGGGAGGAACCGCAGGGACGGCGGGCACGAGAAAAACAAGGACAACAAACCAAAAACCGACAGGAACTGAGCCTGGGACAAAAGCTAAACACAAAAGCAAAACTAGAAAACTAACGAGCGCCCAAACATCGAGGCCAAGACGTCGACCTTGGGCAAGGACCCCTCAAGTGGGCGACCAGGAGACCATCCATCGCGCAGGACCCCATCTGTTGGACGACCGGGAGGCAGTCCATCCTACAGAGACACATCAGGTGGGCGACCCGGGGGCCGTCCAACGAGCAGGAGCTTCCGTCGATGACGAGGCCTCAGGACAGTCGAAGACAAGTGTGCGACCCTCCGGGGCCCACCCAGAACAGGAGCCCCCTCATATGGCGCAACGGCACTAAGCGTTGAGACGTCTTCGGGCATTGAGACGCCAGACGTTGAGATGTCTTCGGGCTGTAAGAGTGTGGCTCCCTCTGGTGGTCGTCTCCTTCCTTGCCTATCACCTTCCTTGCATGTGTTCTTGACTCTCTGGTTTGTGTCGTCTTAGGTGTGTATGATTTAGGTAATTAGGTTGTGTATATAAGTTTGCATTTGTGTGCATGTCTTTGTCGGGTCATTCATCTTCCTCCCTGGTGTGCCATGTCTTTGCAGCTCCTTGGTTTTTGTGAGTACACCTCGTCAAGTTTGAGTTTTGTATTACAGCCACATTTGAGCTTTTGAGTTTTGTTATTAACCTATTTTTGACTTTTTACTACTCGTGTTTCTGAGTGTCCGCCTGCACCACTGGACTCATTCCTCCCACACCACGCTGGATCGTAACATGATGACCCGGCCAAAACAGTGAGTCCAACGGGCGGAACTTTCCAGAGACAGAAGATGACGGTTTCCGCTCGAAGGGAGCAGCCGTCATAGATGCAACTGCAGTTCCTGCGGCCGCTCTCATGCCTACCGTAGTCTCCATAGTTTTTCAACCTCCTGCAGTCTTTGTTTCATTCAGTACAAGGATCACACCCAGTTCAGACTTTATTTTTCTCACCTGCCCGTTCTGTTTTTTCCTCGCCGTCTGGTCCCGGAGCGCGCCGCTGAGGTTTCGACGTCTGCAGAGGTCCTGCGCCGCTGACGCCTCTACGCCTTCAGGGGGTCCCCGCGCCGATGACGCCTCTACTTTCTTCGGAGGGTCCCCGCGCCGGTGACGCCTCTACTTCGTGGGTGCTCGCGCCGCTGATGCCTCGATGTCTGCTGGGGGTTCCCGCGCTGATGACACCTCTACTTTCTTCGGAGGGTCCTCGCGCCGCTGGAGCCTTGACGTCTGCAGGGGGTTTCCCGCGCCAGGTGACGCCTCTACTGTCTTCGGAGGGTCCTCGCGCCGGTGACGTCTCTGCTGCAGAGGGTCCTCGCTTCTCTGACGCCTCCGCTTCGATGGAGGGTCTCCACGTCGATGACGTCACTACGTCCGATGACGTCACTACGTCCGATGACGTTTCTACGTTTGATGACGTTTTGACGCTTGTTTTCTGGGTTTAGTCTTTGTTTAGTTCTGGTTTTTGCAAGTTTGGCTTTGTGTTTAGCTTTTTGTCCCTTGTCCTGTTCCCCTGTCCCTGTGTTTTCCTTCGTGCCCGTCCTGGTTGTTGGGGGTGTTCCTTGGGGATGCCTGGGGGCATCTTTGAGGGTGATGTACTGTTAGAGTGTGGCTCCCTCTGGTGGTCGTCTCCTTCCTTGCCCATCACCTTCCTTGCATGTGTTCTTGTCTCTCTGGTTTGTGTCGTCTCAGGTGTGTATGATTTAGGTAATTAGGTTGTGTAAATAAATTTGCATTTGTGTGCATGTCTTTGTCGGGTCATTCATCTTCCTCCCTGGTGTGTTGTGTCTTTGCAGCTCCTTGGTTTTTGTGAGTACACCTTGTCAAGTTTGAGTTTTGTATTACAGCCGCAGTTGAGCTTTTGAGTTTTGTTATTGAAGTATTTTTGACTTTTTACTACTCGTGTCTCTGAGTGTCCACCTACACCACTGGACTCATTCCTCCCACACCACGCTGGATCGTAACACGGGCGTTGAGACGTCAGACGTTGAGACGTCAGACGCTGAGACGTTGAGCGCTGAGACGTCGAGCGTTGAGACGTCGAGCGTTAAGACGTTGAGCGTTGAGACGTTGAGCATTGAGACGTCGAGCATTGAGACGTCATGCGGCGTTGAGACGTCGTGCGGCGTTGAGACGTCTGAGGCGTAGTCGAGCGAGACATCAGGCAAGTCAGACGAGAAACCAGGCGAGTCGGACGAGAAACCAGGCGAGTCGAGCGAGACATCTGGTGAGCAGAAGTCATCGATGTGGAGACCCTCCATCGGTCTGGAGACCTCCGGCTATGGAGACCTCTGGCTGCGAGACCTCCGACTACGAGACCTCCGGCTACGAGACCTCTGGCTGCAAGACCTCCGGCTGCGAGAACTCCGGTTGCAAGACCTCCGGGACTTTCCCGGAGCAAGAAACGTGAGGGGCTCCCTCCAGGGACCCCTCAAGACAGGATACTTGAGGGGCTCCCTCCAGGGACCCCTCGAGACAGGATACTTGAGGGACTCCCTCCTGGGACCCCTCGAGACAGGATACGTGAGGGCGTCCCTCCTGGGACCCCTCGAGACAGGATACATGAGGGGGTCCCTCCTGAGACCCCTCGAGACAGGATACGTGAGGGGATCTTTCCTGGGACCCCTCGAGACAGGATTAGTGAGGGGGTCCCTCCTGGGACGTGCAGACCTCAAACGTGTAATAATAGGCACAAATTAGCCGTTAGTGTAAATAAACACTTACGAGGTCAGTTTACTGACTTACCTATATTTTAGATGAAAGGTCTGAGCAGATTTTATCTACACAAATCTATCATTAATATTCGCGAGTTCACCCTTTTTCCGGTATTAAATTACTTTGAACAATGTGATTTAGGGGTTGAACGAGTACATAATTTTTAACCTCGACATTAACATAAAAAAACTCGAACGACGCTCGAGTAGCCGATGACGTCACAGTGTCTTACGATGCAAAATAAATAAATAAATATAAATGCCTAAAAACGTCTTTACAAAAAGAAAAAAAAGACCAACAAAGCATTGGGAGCATTTATTATGCTCCTATCATTTATCATACTGCACATAAGTCACAGGAAAAACAAAACTATTAGTTATATTAATAATATTAAAAGTGAAAGTATAAGGCGATGAAAACCGAAACTTAAAAAACAAATGGGGCCACAGCCACACCGTACCACCGCCTGCAGCTGTGCAATTTAGGTTTACTTTTAGAGATTGTGTTTATAGGTTTTTGGTAGCTCTAGAGAGATGAATATTTGTTTTTTTGTTTGTGAAACGAGAGAGATGAAGCCGTTTCGACCGTGTTATATATGGGACCTGCAATGCAACACTGCCCTCTGCTGTCACAACAATCTACTACGGTGTTCAAAGCAAAGAACGTCAACAGGATGTTTCAATGAGTGGCGCAATTTATAAAATTATAAACTGTTTTACCTTTTTGACAAGACTGGACCAGCTTCATAGATCCGTGCGCACAAAGGAATCCATTTTGTAGCGTCTACTAAAAGCTAAAAGCTACCCCGCGCTCTGTTTTTATCACGTGATGACGTCACTACGGGTAGTCGAGGTGGACAAAAAAGCCTCGATAGAAGTCAAAGCACTCGATCTGTCGAAAACTCGGTTATTCTGTTAATGCACTAATGTGATTAGACAAAAATGTAATTTCACGAGAGACTTCAACTTATGTTGATCCACCAAAAGATATACCTTTTATTGAAACAATCATGAACGTACATTAAACATTTGTATCGATATTAGCTCTGATTTACTAACTACTTTGACAAGAATTCAAATTAAAAACAAACAGACAGTTATGGTCTAACTCCTGTTGGCACATTTACTTGAAGTTTACTGGCTTAGGGAAAAAGAAGAAATAGGAGGAGGAAGAATGAAAGATAAGTTAACCGAAGTTAATTATTTTGAAACAAACAGGGTGGCACCTTTCCCAAACAGGTCCAGCTGTACTTCCGACACGTTCAGCATACAATCAAAGCCTCTTTTAACTGGTGACGATACGTCCCTTGGAGATATGGGCTGAGAACTTTGTGGACACTAACGGACTACAGTATGTGGTCCAGCTTACGTCCAGTCGACTTCCGTGCGTGTATGGCTGATTCAGACAAGCGGGGAGTACGCCTTCACCGGCAGAAACAAGCCCACGTCCTGACTGAGCTTTCAAAATAAAACTCCTGGAAACAAATTATTTCAGAACTGAGTGAGAGTCACAGTAGGCTTTACTGTGACCCTGCTGAGAACGCAGGTCTAATTGACATATGACCACCACGTTTCCAGCTTTTCCAGAGGAGAAAAACCCGTGTTGAGAAAGTTCTCCCCCTTCGACACCGAAGAGAGTACAGGAAGAGTCCCTTTAAGAAGGTGATGTGACTTAGTCACATACTTCCTGCTCATTGGCTGTCCACCACTAGAGAGGGGGTGACTTTGAAAGTCAGTGAGTCTGAGTGACAGGTAGGCAGACAGGAAATAAAGAGAAACCTGCGTCAGAAGATGCAACTGTGAGCAAACCATGAATTCTTGTTTTGAGAACAGATTAATTGTTTTTAGAAAGGACGGGAGACAAAAGATAAGTTATGTCTACAACTTTCCTTCGTTCCAAAAACATTTCAAACAAACACAAACGGGTTGTTCATCAACTTTAGACATGTTTTCTGCATAGAGCAGACAGTTTAAAGCAAGATCATTCTGAGATGTTCTCTTAACTTTGGCATATTTAAAATATACCAGCTTAGTAAATCATCATTAAATGACAAAAATATACTGTTGATCAATTTTGAATTAACACACATTAAAAGAAAGTTATTTCTGATTGATTGGTGTCCATTAATTCAAAATAATTGTAACAAAATAGTGTCCACTTGTCTCATTCAGAGTTCAAGAAAAGTGTAAACACTCAGAGTTTCAGAGAGATGTGAAGATGCTTAAATCCCATAACGGACATGAGAGTGCTGTATTGCTACAAACGTTATGGGTAGACTCTCCATCGACGTGGAGGCGTCAGCAGTGAGAGGACCCTCCATCGATGTGGAGGCGTCAGTGGTGAGCAGACCCTCCATCGACGTGGAGGCGTCAACAGTGAGTGGACCCTCCATAGGCAATGCTAGCGACATACCGTCTTCTGTGGACGATGCGGAAGCAGAATAGAATAGAATAGAATATATCTTTATTGGCATATTTTCACCAAGGTACAAAGTTTTGCAATTGGCACGCGCACCATCCGAAGAGGGACGTACGCAGGGAAGCCACAGCAGTATAAAACCGTGCCACCAACAATCAGATATGGAAAAAGGAACATACAGTCGGATAATCATTGGTATTCAAAAAAGAATCTATCACTTTTTGTCTAAGGACACTCTATGATAAAGTCGAAAAAACTCTACCAGCTTTAAGCAGGAATAAGACAAGAACCCTCTGTAGGCAATGCAACGACCTCTATAGGCGGTGCTGGAGATGCAGAGTCCTCTGTGGAACATGCGGAAGCAGGATCCCTTGTAGGCGATGTGGACGCAGCACCCTCTGTAGGTGCCACAGGTTGGACAGCACCCTCTGTAGGTGCCACAGGCTGGAGAGCACCCTCTGGTACCACAGGCAGGACAGCACCCTCTGTAGGAGGTTTGGGAGCAACGCCCTCTGTTACTGCAGAGCATGCAGTGTCAACGTCCTCCATCTTAGCTTTATTCTCCTCCTGTGCCATTTTAGCCAAAGTCAAGATCTGGATGAAACCTGAGTCAAGTACAGAACAGGGACTGTTAATAATAATGTCTTCGATAATAGAGTATGACTTATGTTTATAATGAGGGTCCGGGTTATTGACAGCAGCATAAAACAGTCTTTTTTATCTGCTGGAAAATGTGAATGGCCTCCTCAGATCTCTGTCCCACAGCGACCCCTGTGGTTGAGGTGGGATCTGTCACCCTTCAGTGTGTCCTGCAGGTTCTTCCTACATGAGTCCTGCAGGTGTAGCGACCCCTGTGGTCGATGTGTGATCAGGCTGCTCCCTCTGTGAAGGAGTCTTGTGGGGACGCTTCCTCTCAGCTGTGTGGCGTGCAGGAGTCTCCGTGACTCCTGCAGACGTGGTGTGCTGGAACACATACCCCCCCTTCAAAGCACGTCTCCCCTGAGACGTCACGGAGCATGGGAGCGGGTACCCCATCCACATTGAAATGCCCCCTGGCTCTTCTGACAGAGTGGGAGAATTAAGGGGGAGAGCAGGCTGAAAACCGGACAAGCGTGACTTCGTCGGTCGCCGCCTTCTCCTGCTGCCTCGTGTCTGTGGAGCTGGAAATGGCAGGAGTCCTTCCGGGTCTGGGTCTGAATCTGAACCGTCGTCGGACACATCCCACAGCGAGATGGCTCGTGCAGGAGCGAAGGAAGGGAACCGGTCGGAGTAGCCGCCCCGACGCTCCCTCGCTCGCTCCGCGACCAGCATAGGAGACGGAAGCCGCTCCGGCTCGGGTCTGTAGCTGCTCCAAGCGGGTTCGGTTCGAAACCCGCCGACTCTGATGACTGCCGCTTCCCTCTGAGCTGACTCAGACATCTTTCGCCTCGGGGTAAGTCTAAATTACCTGTCCACGGGACTCAAAATGATCGGGTCATTCTGTCACGGTATGGTGCGGGGTGAGGGATGAGTCCCGTGGTGCAGACAGGCAGACTTACAGAGACACGAGTAAAAATCAAACATTTTTATTAAGATGAAAACAAACACTGACGTGGCAGTTCAAATGATAACAGACACTCTAACTGTGGCTGAGTACTAACAGTAAACATGTAAACGAGATGTACTCACGAGACAAAGAAGCTGGGATACGACACACCAGGGGAACAGGGACAATGACCTGACAATGAGACACACATGAACGCTGACTAATATACACACTTAATTAACGATGAACACAAACACCTGAGACGCTGAACACAAACACCTGAGACGCTGAGCTGACAGACCAACAGAGGAACAGACACAGGATGTAAGGAGGGGATGGAGCCAATCCTTACACTGGACCAGCAGGTATCTCAAGGCTACTTTCTACTGTGTGTTAGAAAGGACAGCCTGAGTGACGTCACACGTAGTAACATCCAAACTGCAATGCTTTGCAAAAGTGTTTAATGAGCTCCAGTTCGCAACAGCGCAAATGTCTGCAACTGGTACACCCTTGAACAGTGACCACGAAGTGGCCAAGCCCCTTGTTGAGTGAGCGTGCACTCCAGAGGGCACCTGTTGACCTTTGCTACTGTACGCCCTTTTAATAGCCTCCGTCACCCAATGTGAGAGGCGTTGTTTTGATAGGGCCTTTCCGGTAGCAGGTGCTACAAAACACACAAACAGTTGATTTGTTTTCCTCCATTCGGCTGTTCTCTGCATGTAAATGCGTAAAGCCCTCACGGGACAGAGAGCCTTCAGCCTCTCCTGTTCCTGAGTGAGGACAGGAGCAGGTGGGAAGGAGGAGAGATCAAAGTCTAGACTCCTATGGTTCAAAGTCAAGACCTTGGGGGTGTATGCGGGATTAGGCCTTAAGGTGACCTTTGACCCGTCAGGGGCGAATCTGGTACACATTGGATGTACAGACAGTGCATGGAGGTCACCCACGCGTTTCGCCGAACTAAGTGCCAAGAGTAGAGCGGTTTTATAAGATAACAAGTCTATCTTAACCTTGCTCAGTGGCTCGAATGGGGGGTCACAGAGAGCCCCCAGGACCAGGCCAAGATCCCAACCAGGGGTCAGGATCCTGCTGGGTGGTTTAGTCCGAAACACACCTTTCATAAATCTTATTATGAATGGATACGCTCCAGGTGTCCTGTGTCCCCAGCCTTCGTGATAGGCTGAAATAGCTGATAGGAAAACTTTAATCGTTGAGTAAGAACAACCTTTTTCCAGTAAGTCCTGAAGGAAGGTCAGGAGCTGAGCCAAGTCGCATGCGTAAGAAATAATATTTCTTTCTGAGTACCAGGCTTCAAAAATATGTCACTTCGGTGCGTATAGACTGTGTTGACACAGCGCAGGCATTTTGTATGGTTTTTACCACATTTTCCAGCAGGCCCAACGCCATTAGCTTGTTCTTTTCTGCCAACAAGCTGAAATTTTTAACAGTTCCTGGCCTAAGCGGCGGGACTGCCTCTTCTGGTGACATAGTTTGGCCCTGAAGAAGAGCAGTTGGTATATCCAGTTCTCATCCAAGTGCCCTAGAGGCTGTGAATCCCTGGGGGTCAACCAAGTTGGGAAGAGGGCCTCCTTGCCAATGTGCTACCAGGTTGCTCTGATCGAGGGTTATCAAGGGCAGATGCAACCTGTCATCCTTATTAGACAGAATTGGAGCAGAAAATCTAATTTCCCCCCTCCAAGTTTTGGGTCATGGGACTGAGAAACTGCGAGTTTTGTAAACGAGCAGATCTCCTGACTCCAATCCGTTTTTTGGAATGGTCCAGTTTACTGGTCCTTGGCTTTAACAGAGCGTCAGAACCAGGCAAACCGACCTGGGTCTGTGTTTCACCCGTTAGGAGAATTTTGTTTGAGAACAGAGCTGAACCAGCACAGAGAGGAAGGTCACGTGCTATCTGATCATTGCTTGGACATTGTGTGTCCCTCATTAATAATAAAGGGACAGCTGACACGTGAGAACGTGGAGATGCTTCTTTGAGTTTGGCAGACTTTAGATTATTTGGTGATAGAGAGCCCAGTCCCCTTCGAAAAATAGGAAGAGAGATCTGATTCAACTCTGATTTGTTTACACGTACAGCAGCTTGAACGCAATTGCTGCTGTGAAGGTGTGAAGCTTGTAGCTACCTGTGGGCATCTGACGTGTCCCCCCGTCGTTAGATTCTGTCGGCGTGCCTCCCTGAGGTGCGGACATGTCACGTGTTTGCCTGGTTAGTGTATTGGCTGCCCCGATATTCACAATGGAGCTGGGGCTTGAGCACGTGACCCCCCTCACCTGTCTCCGTGAGGGGTATGGGGCTGCTTGCAGACGCCTCTGTGCCTGTCTACTACAGACGAAGCAGAGACACCCTGCTAGGGCTTATTGATTAGGCTAACACCCCGTGGGCCGTGAGGGAGGGGGTGGGAACGGCCCCCTCCCTTTATGACGGCTAGCAGGCCAGAGGAACCTGTTCTGCTGAAGTCACTTGTGTTTCTGTTGCATTTTTTTAGTCAATAAAATAGAGAGGGGCTGTTTTATGAGCTTTATTCGTGCACATGTGCAATGACGTACATGATTCTATGTCACTCACAGCAGGGAGAGCATGAATTGTGCATGCGACAGATTTACCAGCTTTTTGTACCGTGTTAAAAATAAAGTCTGGACAAGAAGGGATCATTCCCAGTACCGCGTGGACGGGTGATCGTGTAATGTGGGAACGTGGACCTCATGAAACGTATCATGAGAGGGTGGACACCGGGTGTTTTACCTAACCAACCTTCATGGCACGCTGAGTAGGCTGACAGGAAGACCTTAATGGTGGAGAAGGAGCGGCCCTTCTCCAGCAGGTCTTGTAGAAAAGTGAGTAGCTGGACCAGGTCACAGGAATATGAGATAATATTCCTCTCTAGACACCAGGCCTCAAAAACACGCCATTTACGAGCGTAGATAGTCTGAGTTGACTGGGCTCTCGCTCCTTGTATCGTGTTTATAACATTACGGAGGCCATCAGCCGGTTCCTCTCAGCGGCCAGGCCCAGAGAAGCCATAATCCTGGGCGTGGGTGAAGGAGCTACCCGTGGGCCTGAGTCAGCAGGTCCCTGTGTGGGGGGGCAGCTGCCATGGTGTCCCTGACAACAGTGAGATAACTTCTGGGAACCATGGTTTCTGTGGCCATCTGGGAGCTATGAGTATCAGGGAGAGAGCTCCCCTGCGTACCCATTCCAGCGTTACCTGAATCTGGGGGACGGGGGGAAATGCATAATATAGCGCCCTTGCTGGCCAGTTGTGTGCCAGAGCGTCTGTTCCCAGCGCTGAGTTTGTTTCCCTTATCAAATGATACAGGGCACACAGGGCGCAGTAAGTACTGCTGCTACAGACGAACAGATCTACGGATACCCGCCCGTATCGTGTCCAGATCTGGTCCACGATACGCTGGTTCAATCTCCACTCTGAGGAGAGCAGGGAACCTCTGGAGAGGGCGTCTTCTCTGTGGTTTAGCTCACCCGGGATGTGTGTTGCTTTCAGTGACAATATTCGGGAGCTGCATCACATGAGCATTTTGTGTGTCATGTTGAGGAAGGGTTGGGACCTTGTCACCCCTTCTCTGTTGATGAAGGATACTGTCGTCATGTTGTCCGATTTTTATCAGGACATGTTTTGTAATCCGCCCCTTCTTGTAAAAGTGCTTCCTGGACAAAAACACAGCTTTCAGTTCCAGGAAGTTAATGTAGAGCTTTGCCTCCTGATGTTTCCAGACCCCTCGGGCATGTTGGTTTTTGCAGAAAGCTCCCCAACCTGTCTTTGAAACATCTGTGCTGATCAGTATTCGAGACAGTACTCGTCCCAGCAGGATGCATGTTCTGAACACTGAAGGGACCCTCTAGAGTTCCAGAGCCTTCATGCACTTTGGACTGATCAGTATCCCCCCTGCCCTCCTGAGGGAGACATGATACATTTGTTGTTTAGCCATATCTACAGGGGGTGCATTTTTATTAAGGCCTGAGGCACACAGAAAATGGTTGCTGCCAGGTGGCCCAAGAGACGCTGGCACAGTTTGATGGACACTCTCTGGCCTAGTTGAAAATGTGCCAAGCAGAGGTGGATGGATGAAATCCGAGCCTCTGAGAGCCATGCTCGGTACAGAATGGAGTTGACCTATACACCCAGAAATACGGTAATCTGAGATGGAGTCAGATTGCTCTTCTGCAGGTTTATTACAAAACCGAGAGCCTCCAAGTGAGTCATCACCATCTGTGAGTGATTCTGCACCTGGTCTCTGTCATGCCAGAGGATCAAAAGATCGTCCAGATAATTCAGAGCGTTGACCCCTTGACCCCTCAGTGGGGTTAAGGCTGCATCCAGACATTTTGTAAATGTTCTTGGTGCAGTTTTTAGTCCGAAAGGCATGGCCAGAAATTCGAATGCTTTTCCTTCTAAGGCAAAACGGAGATATTTTCTGTGTCGTGCTAGGATGCCCACGTGGAAAAATTTGTCTTTCAAATTGACGCTGCAGGAGTAATCCCCCGATCTCACTGACTGGATTACCTGCCTCAGAGTGAGCAGCCTGAATTTGGACGTTTTTATCTTTCTGTTAAGGTTTCTGAGATCCAGTATAGGTTTCAAGCCCTGGTCTCATTTTGGCACGAGGAAATACTTGTTGTAGTGACCTTTTTGTACACTGTGTTTTGGAACAACATTTATTACTCCTTTTTGAAGCATTGTAGTGATTTCTTCCCGTAGAACGTAGGGGGTGGTCGCTTGTGGAACCGTAGCCGGATGCCCTGACTGACAGATGACATGACCCACGTGTTTGGATGACAGCCCTCCGGGCCTGAGCGTGTGCGCTGAGCCTGTGGGACATGTGTATTCTGGGTTGTTTTTGTGTCGAGGGTATGGGGAGAGCAGTGACCCCCACCTGAACGCCCGTCGACGAACTGACCTGTCCGCCAGCAGTTGCCAGGAAGTCTGCGTGTGGCAGACAGTCCTCTGACGACCCGCTAAGGTTCAGTGTCTTGCCTGACACCTTGTGTTTCACGAGGGAGGAGGGGAAATTCCCTTCTCCCTTTATCGAGACTGTTTTCATAAAAATGGTGCTGTGTTGTTGTTTTTTTGAGTCAAGACACAGTCCGGGAGGAGTCCAGGAGGAGACCCAGAGGAAGACCCAGGACACGTTGGAGGGACTATGTTTCTCGGCTGGCCTGAGAATGCCTTGGGATTCCCCCGGAGGAGCTGCTCCAAGTGGATTGGTAGAGGGAAGTCTGGGCCTCCTTACTTAGGTTGCTACCCTCGCGACCCGACCCCGGATAAGAAGAAGACAATGGATGGATGGATGGAGTTAAGACACAGGGCAGGATGTGCTGTTGAAACTTTATTTTCGTGTTTTAAAGAACAAATCGTCTTTTTTACACTCACAGCAGAAACATGTCTTGTGCACACACAAATGTCACCAGCTTTTTGCTGCATTTCACACATAAAGTCTGGGTTAAAGAGTCTGGGTTCCCATACCTCATGGGCGGGCGAACCTGTAAAATTGCGAAGTGGTCCCGTTTCGTCAGGCCAACTTCTGCCCTTGGTCCCGGTTCGTCGAGGAAGACCTCGGCGGGACCGCTTGGCGAGGAACGAACCTGTTCCTGGTCCAAGCCTAGCCAGCCTGAGACGGTCCTGCTGCGGGTCTCGGCCGTTGCTCTCCGTTGAACACTCGCCTTTTATGTGGAGGGCGGCATGCGGCTGAGCGGTGTCGATGATGCACGGCTCTGCTCCCACTGGCCTCTTTGGGGGGGTGGGGGTGGGGTGGCGAAAGCTTTTCTCGGTATCCCCTTGTGTAAGGCTCAGCCTGTTTTTGTCTTTGCTCTAGCCTGCTCTGGATGCGTTTCAGAGCCCCTCTGAAGAACCCCGCCGGCTCGATCGGGTGGTGGAGAAACGGGTACCGGTGGCCCTCTGGTAGGTCAGTCAAGGTCTATTACAAATGGCGCTGGGCGATGGCAGCGGTCCCAATTATCCTGAGGAAAAAGTCTGTGGCCCTGCGGGCTTCTTCCAGGATTTCTGCCTACTCTTTTTGTTTGTCGTTTGCTGGAGCTCCTGCAGCTTCTCCGCCAAGTAGGCTTGCATCATGGCCGATGCATTCATGGCGCAGACCGCAAGGCCCTGAGCTCGGTAACACTTTTCGAGCTGGGAGGCTGAGCCTGACGTTCTGGGGGATAAGTGGGCCGCCAGCGTGTCCTCCATCTGCGGGATGGTGGCTATACCTGCTGCATCCATTCCGGCGACGTCGAGGAACTGGGAGAGAGGCAGGAGCATGGGGGCTCTGGGTTCAGCCCATGTGCGAGTCAGCTCCGTCAGGAAATCTGGAAAAATCGGTATCCTGTGCCTCGTGGCCGACTGCTGCTTCGCGAAGAAGTAGTTTCCCGACAACCTTGTAACTTGTTGGTGAGGTGGGGGTTCTGACCAGCTGATCCGCAGCGAGTCCACAGCCCTGCGACACAGGTCGAACAGAACAGGGATAGGGACATCTGTTTCTGTTTGAGCTGTCATGGGGCTCTGGGAGAAGTCCTCTTCTTCTCCCTTGTCCTCGTTTTCAGCCTCATCGTCTGATATTTCACCCGAAGCTGTTAGCGAGAGCTCATCTGCACGTAACAGGCTTCTTGTATCAAACTCGACGGTGGAGTCCCCGACGGGGGCCGCCATGTCCATACTGTCCCCCCAGTCAGCGTGGCCGCTGTCCTCCAGGTCCACGGCCTCGAGCTCCGGTGTGGGAGTGAGTGCCTCTGTGAGGTCTGGGTTCCGCGCCTCCACAGAGCCACTCATGGCCTTGACCACGATGTCCATTCGACGCTTCCTCACAGCCTCAAGCATCTAGCTGCAGTGAGGGCAGGACTCAGGGGATTCCAGCGTTGTCTTAGCATGCAACATCCCCAGGCAGACAGGACAGTTCTTGTGGGTGTCCGTCACAGAAAGGGAGTAGCCGTAGCCGCTGGGGCAGGCTCTGGAGCTGGGCCCTCGCTGGCCTCCTGGTCTTCTTAGAATTTTTGGATTTTCGCTTTCCCTTCTCTGGAGCCATGGCTGAGAAGAGTCGAGCTCGTTAGCTGTAGCTAACGTGGTCCAAAGACATCCTCTCGTCGAATCGCTCTCGTTGGCTAGCCTGCTAGTGACGTAGTTAGCGCCGTCGAACGAAGCTGCAAAGAGAGAAGAAAAAACCTTGAGGTTAAATAAAAGGCACTGGGCTAGCTTTCGCTAACCCAGCAGTACGAAGGAATTTTCCCTGTACGCTCAGGGTAGGGAGCGAACTCACCTGTAGTCGAGCGATGCAGTCACAGAGAGAGTCCAACGAAGTTCAGGTCTAAGCCAGGTGAAGAGCATAAAAGAGGATGAAGGTAGGGTGTCAGTCCCTTTTATGCAAAGAGGGCGGGGCCTCATTACTGACGTCCACCTGCCTTAAAAGGCGTGAATGTATTACTTCAGGTGAACCGCGCGGTGGCACAATTCCCATAGTCATATGTTGCACTGAGTGAACCTGACTGATAAGGGAACATCAAGAAGCAAGAAGAGGACCTCCACAATGGAGAAAATGTTGAAAAAGTCTCTAAGTTGAACAACTTTGATTTGATTTGATGTTTATTCATTCATTTTAAAAGAACAATACAAGACAGTTTCATCAGATACAAGAATACAAGTAGGATAAAATGAAGGGAGCAGAAAGAAGATGAAATCTTATTATATCTGCCCCTTATTTCACAGTTTGTTCAACCAATGATAACCTTCAAGCTACATCACAAAATGAACAATAACTTCTTCAACTGCTTCAATTTTCTCTCTGGTCCTCCATCTTGCCCCTCCACTATCTTCATACCAACCACCCTTCTGCCCCTATTTTGTTCTTTCCCTTTTCAGGTGAAGCATGCAAGGACCCACTCGTGTTTGCCTATCAGCAGACGAGGGAGTTGAGGATGCTAATCTTTACCTAAAAGTCTGGTCCTTAGGACATTCAAAAAACAAAACAAAGCAAAAGAACCTGTAGAAACGTTTCGTCTTTCGTCCGAAAGACTTCCTCAGTCTGAGATACTGCATTCAGCTCAATCTTATAAATAGCACCCTCTCACAGTGGATCAACCGGTTTGCTGCTGACAGCCGAAACCAGCTGCTCACATGATCAAGGAGGACCATCAGCCTAATGATGGATCATTAGCACTCTGATGGTTGCTTGCTATTCACAGAGGGCTGAGTGATACTAGCAATAACAGCATTGTAAGAGGGGGACAGTTGAACATGGAGGCTTCCACCTCTGTTTAATGATGGATGGTTTCTTTTCACAAAGATGGCCTCCTTTACTCCTCTCTCAAACAATCGTTCCTCTCCATCAAGGATATGAACATCTTCATCCCTGAAAGAGTGACCGCTGGCCTGGATGTGAACATCTTCACATCCATTGATTATTGAGCATGCATCAGGGTATGCTAATCTTTACTTCCATTATCAGATATTGATCAGAAAAAGTGTGCCATCCATCCATCCATCCATCCATTTTCTTCCGCTTATCCGGGGTCAGGTCGCGGGGGTAGCAACCTAAGTAGGGAGGCCCAGACTTCCCTCTCCCCAGCCACATGGAGCAGCTCCTCTGGGGGAATCCCAAGGCGTTCCCAGGCCAGCCGAGAAACATAGTCCCTCCAGCGTGTCCTGGGTCTTCCTCTGGGTCTCCTCCCGGTGGGACATGCCCGGAACACCTCACCAGGGAGGCGTCCAGGAGGCATCCTAACCAGATGCCCGAGCCACCTCAACTGGCTCCTCTCGATGTGGAGAAGCAGCGGCTCTACTCCGAGTCCCTCCCGGATGACTGAGCTTCTCACCCTATCTCTAAGGGAGAGTCCAGACACCCTGCGGAGAAAACTCATTTCAGCCGCTTGTATCCGAGATCTCGTTCTTTCGGTCACAACCCAAAGCTCATGACCATAGATGAGGGTGGGAACGTAGATCGATCGGTAAATTGAGAGCTTTGCCTTTTGACTCAGCTCTCTCTTCACCACGACAGACCGGTACAGCGCCCGCTTCACTGCGGATGCTGCACCTATCCGCCTATCGATCTCACGCTCCAGTTTTCCCTCATTCGTGAACAAGACCCCGAGATACTTAAACTCCTCCACTTGGGGCAGGACCTCCTCCCCGACCCGGAGAGGGCATGCTACCCTTTTCCGGCTCAAGACCATGGCCTCGGATTTGGAGGAACTGATCCTCATCCCGGCCGCATCACACTCGGCTGCAAACCGCTCCAGCGAAAGCTGTAGATCACGACCTGATGAAGCCAATAGGACCACATCATCTGCAAAAAACAGAGAAGCGATTCTAAGGCCACCAAAACGGATCCTCTCAACACCTTGGCTACGCCTAGAAATTCTGTCCATAAAAGTTATGAACAGAATCGGTGACAAAGGGCAACCTTGGCGGAGTCCAACTCTCACTGGAAACGAGCCTGACTTACTACCGGCAATGCGGACCAAGCTCTGACACCGGTCGTACAGGGACCTAACAGCCCATATCAATGGGCCTGGTACCCCATACTCCCGGAGTACCCCCCACAGAACCCCCCGAGGGACGCGGTCGAATGCCTTCTCCAAGTCCACAAAGCACATGTAAACTGGTTGGGCAAACTCCCACGTACCCTCCAGGACCCTGCTGAGGGTGTAGAGCTGGTCCAGTGTTCCACGACCAGCACGAAAACCACACTGCTCCTCCTGAATCCGAGGTTCGACTATCCGACGGACCCTCCTCTCCAGAACCCCTGAATAGACCTTACCAGGGAGGCTTAAGAGTGTGATCCCCCTATAGTTGGAACACACCCTACGGTCCCCCTTTTTGAATAGGGGAACCACCACCCCAGTCTGCCAATCCAAGGGAACTGCCCCCGATGTCCACGCAATATTGCAGAGTCGCGTAAGCCAACACAACCCCACAACATCCAGAGCCCTAAGGAACTCAGGACGAATCTCATCCACCCCCGGAGCCTTGCCACCGCGGAGCTTTTTAACCACCTCGGTGACCTCAGCACCAGAGATTGGAGAGCCCGACCCAAAGTCCCCAGGCTCCGCTTCCTCAGTGGAAGACGTGCCAGTAGGATTGAGGAGGTCTTCGAAGTATTCCGCCCACCGACTCACAACATCCCGAGTTGAGGTCAACAGCACGCCATCCCCACCATAAATGGTGTTGGTCGCGTACCGCTTCCCCCCCTGAGACGCCGGATGGTGGACCAGAATCGCCTCGAAGCCATACGGAAGTCATTCTCCATGGCCTCTCCGAACTCCTCCCACGCCCGAGTTTTTGCCTCAGCAACCACCCGAGCCGCATGCCGCTTGGACTGTCGGTACCTATCTGCTGCTTCCGGGGTCCCACAGGCCAAAAAGGCCCAATAGGACTCCTTCTTCAGCTTGACAGCATCCCTCACCGCTGGTGTCCACCACCGGGTTCGAGGGTTGCCACCACGACAGGCACCAACAACCTTGCGGCCACAACTCTGATAAGCTGCCTCGACAATAGAGGCGCGGAACATGGTCCACTCGGACTCAATGTCCCCCGCCTCCCTCGGAACGTGTTCAAAGCTCTCCCGGAGGTGGGAGTTAAAGCTCCGTCTTACGGGAGACTCTGCCAGACGTTCCCAGCAGACCCTCACAATACGTTTGGGTCTGCCAGGTCTGACCGGCATCCTCCCCCACCATCGGAGCCAACTCACCACCAGGTAGTGGTCAGTTGACAGCTCCGCCCCTCTCTTCACCCGAGTGTCCAAGACATGCGGCCGCAGATCAGATGAGACGACAACAAAGTCGATCATCGAACTGCGACCTAGGGTGTCCTGGTGCCAAGAGCACATATGTACACCCTTATGCCTGAACATGGTGTTCGTTATGGACAATCCATGACGAGCACAGAAGTCCAATAACAGAACACCACTCTGGTTCAGATCAGGGGGGCCGTTCCTCCCAACCACACCCCTCCAGGTCTCACTGTCATTGCCCACGTGAGCGTTGAAGTCCCCCAGTAGAACAAGGGAGTCCCCAGGAGGCGCACTCTCCAATACCCCCTCCAAGGACTCCAAAAAGGGTGGGTAATCTGCGCTGCCGTTTGGTGCATAGGCACAAACAACAGTCAGAGCCCGTCCCCCCACACGTAGGCGAAGGGAGGCTACCCTCTCGTTCACCGGGGTGAACCCCAACGTACAGGCACCAAGATGGGGGGCAACAAGTATGCCCACTCCTGCTCGGCGCCTCTCACCAGGGGCAACTCCAGAGTGGAAGAGTGTCCAACCCCTCTCAAGGAAACTGGTTCCAGAGCCAGAGCCATGCGTTGAGGTGAGTCCGACTATTTCTAGTCGGAACCTCTCAACCTCACACACTAGCTCAGGCTCCTTCCCCACCAGAGAGGTGACATTCCATGTCCCAATGGCCAGCTTCTGTAGCCGAGGATCAGACCGCCAGGGTCCCCGCCCTCGGCCACCACCCATCCCACATTGCACCCGACCCCTTTGGCCCCTCCCATAGGTGGTGAGCCCATGGGAAGGGGGACCCACGTCTCCTCTTCGGGCTGTGCCCGGCCGAGCTCCATGGGTAAAAGCCCGGCCACCAGGCGCTCGCCAACGTGCCCCACCTCCGGGCCTGGCTCCAGAGTGGGGCCCCGGTGACCCGCGTCCGGGCGAGGGAACATTGATTCCATTACTGTTACTCATCATAAGGGGTGTTTGGGCTGCACTTTGTCTGGTCCCTCACCTAGGACCTGTCTGCCTTGGGTGACCCTACTAGGGGCATGAAACCCCTGACAGCATAGCTCCTAGGATCTTTGGGACACTCAAACCCCTCCACCACGGTAATGTAGCAGCCCAGGGAGAGGTGTGCCGTGAAATTTATTTTATTTAACTTCTCTAGCATTTGTAATACAATCCAGCTCCTAATTCTCTGGGAGAAGTTGACTAATATGCTGGTCGACCAACACCTCAGGTTCTGGATTACTTTGCTGACAGACCAGTTTGTCCATGGGACGCTGTTTCTTCCTCCACAGTGCTGAGTAGCATAGGAGCACCACAGGGACTATGCTGTCTCCTCTTCTCTTTACCCCATACACAGCTGACTTTCAATACAACTCAAGAACCTGTCGCAAGCAAAAGTTATGGACAAACTACAATTGTTGCATGTGTTAGGAAGGGTGAAGAGGCTGAGTACAGAAGTTTATTTTGGATGGTGCAACACAAAACAGCTTCAATTAAAGTGAGACTAAACCCAGGTTGAGACGGTAACTCCTCCTTCCAAAATCTCCCTGAAAATGGGCGTGTCAAGAGACATGGAAGGGTGGAGGTAGAGTTGTGCTTTTGTTCACGCCTCCACCTGCAACAACCTAAAACAAATTAAACCTCTAGCCAACAACATACACCAAGCAACAACAAAGAATAAACATGTAGATGTATTTATCTATTCCACCCATTCCATCCAAAACCAAAGGCCTAAAAAAATGAAAATGAAAAGAAAAATAAAACCGCTTGTCAGGAGTGAAATGCAGCACTTCCATATAAGGTATGCACTTCTCATCTCTGCAGGGGATTGGCTCTGCTTGAACCACCTGTGTGACATCACACATGAGCAGACATGTCACACATGAGCGTTTGCACAAATAAGAAAATTAAGGTGTAATCCACCAGTTCAACCCATAGAACTACCGTAAACACATTTTTAGACCAAATATTGCCAAATATTGCCAATTTACACAGATATGCACAATTATGTGAGAATAAACACAGCCATAGTGCTAGATAACATTTTAAACACATTCTAGGGAGTTTATCAGCTAAAAAAAGTTAATTTTGGGTTTAGTCGCACTTTAAACACTAAGAAGACTAAAGGGGGTGGCTGTGGCTGAGCGGTTAGAGCAGTCATCCTCCAATGCGAGAGTTGGGGGTTCAATTCCACCTGCAGTCACATGCTAAGGTGTCCTTGGTACACTGGATGTCCCAGGGACACTTGTCCCTAGGCAAGACACTGAACCCCTCATTGCCTTTCAAAGTCAAAGTCAAAGTCAACTTTATTGTCAGATCTGCAATATGTACTGTACAGGACATACACAGGACCGAAATTGCGTTTCTCTCAGTCCCTCGGTGCAACAGTAAACATCTAAACATTGAAACACTGAAACATATAATAATAGACATAAGCATAAAATAGTAAAACTAACACTGTCCTGAGTTTTTGCATAGTGGTATAAGAGTATGAAAATTTACACCAACTCTAAAACTAAAACATTAAACATTTAATGAACATAATACTGTCCTGAGTTTTTGCATACTAGTATAAAAAAAGAGTATAAAAAGTATAACTAAAATAAACTAAAGGTTTCTAGCATTGACATTTGCAAAGTGGCAAAGCAGCGTATGAGTTAATGTACACAGTATATGTATGAGGTAGTAGTTGATGTTGTTATAGAGGCAAAAAGTGGCATATGCAGTAAGGCACATTGGGCATCCCTAAATAAGACCGTTCAGAGCACACTGTATATGTATCAGCAGTGGTGTAGATATTAGAGTAGTGTAAATGTAAACAGTAGTAATTACATGTAAGCAGTAGTAATAAAAGTAAACAGTATTAATAAATGTAAACAGAGAATGTAAACAGTATTATGATTATAGGCAGTGATGTAATACAAACATTAGTGCAAGTATGAGAAGTAGTGCAAACTGTATGAGCACATGACCGAGAGTTTAGTGAATAACCCGTTTGATGACACAGAGTCCAGTGTTAAAATCTTTGTGTTGTGTGGTAATGTGTGAGAAAGTTTTAGAGTTAAGGCAGTTCAAATGGGAGGGGGGGCAGAGCAGGCAGAGTGTTTAGCATCCTGACTGCCTGATGGACAGAGCTGTCTCTCAGTCTGCTGGTTCGAGCCTGGAGACTCCTCAGTCTCCTTCCTGATGGCAGCAGTCTGAAGCAGCTGTGTAGTGGGTGTGTGGGATCACCTGCCATGCAGTGGGCTTTCCGAGTGAGGCGTTTGCTGTGTAAGTCCTGCAGTGAGGGCAAGGAGGTGCCCACGATCTTCTCAGCTGCTCTCACAATGCGCTGGAGGCTCTTGCGGCAGGATGCAGTACATGCACCAAACCACACAGTGATGCAGCTGGTCAGGACACTTTCTATGGCACCTCTGTAGAAGGTGCTCATGATGGGGGTTGAAGCTCCAGCCCTTTTCAGCTTGCGGAGAAAGTAGAGACGCTGGTGAGCCTTCTTTGCCAGTGCTGCAGTGTTCCTGCTCCAGGACAGGTCCTTTGAGACGTGCACTCCCAGGAACTTGGTGCTGTCTACTCTCTCCACTGCGGTGCTGTTGATGGTCAGAGGGGCATGTTGGGCATCCTTCTTCCTGAAGTCCACAACAATCTCCTTTGTCTTCTCCACGTTGAGAGTGAGATTGTTGTGTCCGCACCACAAGGCCAGGCGGCTCACCTCGTTCCTGTAGTCCGTCTCATCGTTGTTGCTGATGAGACCCACCACTGTTGTGTCGTCCGCAAACTTGATGAAGTGGTTGGAGCTGTACGATGGTGTGCAGTCGTGTGTTAGCAGGGTGAATAGAAGGGGGCTCAGCACACATCCTTGTGGGGCCCCTGTGTTCAATGTGATGGTGCTAGATGTGTTACTCCCGACCCGCACTGTCTGTGGTCTCCCGGTCAGGAAGTCTAGCAGCCAGTTACACATTGAGGTGTTCAGCCCCAGACTGTCCAGTTTAAGGATGAGCTGTTGGGGGATGATGGTGTTAAATGCCGAGCTGAAGTCGATGAACAACATTCTAACATAGGAGTCCTTCGTGTCCAGATGTGTGAGAGCTGTGTGAAGGGCAGAGGAGATGGCATCGTCGGTTGAGCGATTAGGTCGGTATGCAAATTGGAAGGGATCCAGGGAGTCAGGGAGGACAGATGTGATGCTTTTCATGACTAGCCGTTCAAAGCACTTCATCAGGATGGGGGTGAGTGCTACTGGGCGATAGTCATTGAGGCATGCGGGCGTTGCCTTCTTTGGGACAGGGATGATGGTGGTGGCTTTGAAACAGGTGGGGACGATGGCCTGGCTCAGTGAGATGTTAAAGATGTCCGTGAAGACCGCTGCGAGTTCCCCTGCACAGTCCTTCAGCACACGACCAGGTATGTTGTCAGGACCAGAGGCCTTCCGGGCGTTAATCTTGATGAATGATCGCCTTACGCTGTCTGAGGACAGCGTCAGCACCTGGCCATCAGGAGAGGGGGGGAGTTTATGTGCTGGTGTGCTGTTACTTGCCTCGAACCGAGCAAAGAACTCATTCAGTTCATTCAGCGCAGAGGCTGAGCTGTCACAGGTCTGGGGGGGTGGTTTGTAGTT
>JBBPBX010033476.1:0-21715 GCA_038048925.1 Garcialebias charrua
CAACCATGTTGGACACCCATTTTGTGGAAGCTTCCACTGGTTCAATTCAGCGGGTTCGGATGTTGTCAGTCCATTTTATGGACGTTATCAACTGTTATCATCCCCATTTGTAGCGGCGAATAGGTCACATTCTACCTACTAGCATGTTCAACATAATGTTATCAGCGTTGTTATCGCTATGAGTAAGCAACGTGTTTCCGTAAACCCGGAAGTGTAGCGTTTTTGTTTTTTCAGCTTCCATCCATCCACCCATCCATCCATTTTCTTCCGCTTATCCGGGGTCGGGTCGCGGGGGTAGCAGCCTAAGTAGGGAGGCCCAGACTTCCCTCTCCCCAGCCACTTGGAGCAGCTCCTCCGGGGGAATCCCAAGGCGTTCCCAGGCCAGCCGAGAAACATAGTCCCTCCAGCGTGTCCTGGGTCTTCCTCTGGGTCTCCTCCCGGTGGGACATGCCCGGAACACCTCACCAGGGAGGCGTCCAGGAGGCATCCTAACCAGATGCCCGAGCCACCTCAACTGGCTCCTCTCGATGTGGAGAAGCAGCGGCTCTACTCCGAGTCCCTCCCGGATGACTGAGCTTCTCACCCTATCTCTAAGGGAGAGTCCAGCCACCCTGCGGAGAAAACTCATTTCAGCCGCTTGTATCCGAGATCTTGTTCTTTCGGTCATAACCCAAAGCTCATGACCATAGATGAGGGTGGGAACGTAGATCGATCGGTAAATTGAGAGCTTTGCCTTTTGACTCAGCTCTCTCTTCACCACGACAGACCGGTACAGCGCCCGCTTCACTGCGGACGCTGCACCTATCCGCCTATCGATCTCACGCTCCAGTTTTCCCTCATTCGTGAACAAGATCCCGAGATACTTAAACTCCTCCACTTGGGTAAGGACCTCCTCCCCGACCCGGAGAGGATCCTAGGAGCTATGCTGTCAGGGGCTTTATGCCCCTAGTAGGGTCACCCAAGGCAGACAGGTCCTAGGTGAGGGACGAGACAAAGCGCAGCCCACAAGACCCCTTATGATGAATAATATCCACAATATTCCTACGCCCCATGATGCCTTGCGCGAATTATGGGAACGACTTCCGCCTGAAGTGAGAGCAGCAGTTAAAGCCCAGTCTACTGGCTGTATTTTTCACTTTTGTTTTTTTGTTTTGTTTATTTCTAATTAATTACAATGGTTACTTCGTGTTGGGTTAGTGGGTGTTGCTGTCGGGTAGACGTTTGTTCAAAGCGCAGTTTTCACTTCATCCCAAAAATAAGTAAACGTGAAGGATTTATCTCCATCGGAGGAGCTGACAGCTGCCCCTCCTCTGCCTGATCTGCTCCCGAAGACGTCGTGTTCAGATCACGTTTTCTCCGGTAAACAAAATATTCTACATAAATCATTTTGTGAAACAATTTCAGAACAATGTGAGAGTATAATTTTCTCTGTGTTGGAGCTGTTGTTGTTTTTTTCTTCATGATTTAGCACCGTCTACTAGCTGTGGTTAGCTTAGCATGTAGCGTTAGCATCTGTTAAAGTATTTACTAAACAAATCTGTGGATAAATAATATAACTACATGTGTGTGTAATACATTTGCAGTACATACATATGCTGTGTGTATGTGTATACTGTATGCACACTATATATACAGTATATACATACATACTGCACATACATACTGTACTGTAGTACTGTTTTGATTGTAGGTCCCTGTTACTCTCATGTGAATAAAGCAGTGGGATGCTGTTTGTACAGAAAATATTCCATAACACAAGCTCATCTTTTGGTTATTACTACATTTGTTCTATTGAAATATTTATATTTTCAGGAAGGCCTGCACACAAGTCACAGACTGGTCTCCCACGCTGAAGTTGACAGACACACTTACTCTGAGACGCAGGAGCAGAAGAACAAGTAATGACACAAGCACCTGGCACAATAATTCAAAAATATTAAAGTAAATCTAAGATAAAATTACTGAAATCAATATAAAATTGAACATTACAGTATATCTTTGTGAATGAGTAAAAAATGTAGGAGCAACTGTATTTATTCTTTCTACTTTGAGTAGCAAACTTGGTCTTATTTTAGACTTTGTGATGCAAACATGACAGTTTTATTCTTTTTTTAAGGTACAGACGAGTGAAGGGCCAAGTTCCATCGTCTTGGATTCCGGAGGGGTTTGCTGCTTGCTCCAGTCGTCCAGTGGTCGTCCAGTGGTCCCACATGATGAGGAATCTGTTCCAGTTTGTTTAAAATCAGAAACTGCCCATCATTTCTTGTTGAAGAGTGTATTTGACCTGGTATTTATTCTGGTATTTATTCTGCAGCCAATCATTTTCATTAAAAGACATCAAATCACCCACAGTTCTCATATTGTATTCAGTTTCAAATGTTTTTAGTTTATTCATTCATTCATTCATTCAACCTTTATTTATACAGGCTTGCCTCGTTGAGCCACGGGGACTCATTTACAAGAGGGACCTGTCTCACTCACACCCAGGGTCAATTTAGAGTTAACAATCAGCCTAAAATTTATAATTATAGCTTTTATTCTTATCAATCTCCTCCTGGAGGAGGAACCACAGCAACATGCATGTTTTTAAGTTTTGTACTTGTCAATAAAAAACTAAACTGGTAAGTTGCCAAAAAAACAATCACATCTAGTGTTTTTATTTGCAGTAGAACTTCTCATTAGACATTAAACAACGTATCTTATTGAAATAAAGAAGGTGAAACACAGCAACACCAAATGCACTTCAAACGCAGATTTATTTATAGAAATTATATTTTCACTCATTTGTTGCTGTGGTACATAACTGCACACAAACTTCTGGACCAACTGGAGCGTCATCCATCTCCTGGACCAACTGGAGCTTCATCCATCCCTGGACCAACTGGAGTGTCATCCATCCCTGGACCAACTGGAGTGTCATCCATCCCTGGACCAACTGGAGCTTCATCCATCCATCCCTGGACCAACTGGAGCATCATCCATCCATCCCTGGAACTCACCTTATGCAGAAATATAACAGAAAGGAGGAAAAGAAAAGTACAGTATACAAACATTAGGGTTCATTTATGAACACACACAAACACACCTAGATTATATATAAAAGAAACCCACGCACACACACACACACACCTATATTATATATATATATATAAATAAACACAACAGACACCTATATTATATATACAGTATAAATAAATATACACAGACAGCATACATACAGTATATAGGTGCGTGTGTTTATTTGCCAGTTATGCACGAAAATAGTATCATTTAATCACTGACTACATAAAATCATTAAACTAAAAGCTGTCTCTTAAATCATACCTGGTGTTCTCGTTCCTCTGGAGGATACAGAGTCTTTTTTCAGGTGGTTTCTCGTAGCCCAGCCACAAAGAAGGATGCAGGTTTTTGTTTTCGGAGCATGTTCAACACACACTAGTTGCAGCCACAAATTCAGCTTCGTCTGATTATTCTTACAGCCACGAACAGCGCAACAGGTACCAGAGCTCCACAAGACATCTTCGTGACAATATTAGCTCAAAATAACAGAAAACAGAACTTTAACAGAACTTCTACGATGCGCACAGATAAACAAGTAAACAACGAGGAGCCAATGCAGAAATTCTACTTCCGGGGTCAAAACGGAAGTAAGTCCCATAATCGCAAATACAGTGCCACCTTCAGGAATATTGTGGATAAATGGAAACAATGTTCCCTCGCCCGGACGCGGGTCACCGGGGCCCCACTCTGGAGCCAGGCCCGGAGGAGGGGCACGTTGGCGAGCGCCTGGTGGCCGGGCTTTCACCCATGGAGCTCGGCCGGGCACAGCCCGAAGAGGAGACGTGGGTCCCCCTTCCCATAGGCTCACCACCTGTGGGAGGGGCCAAAGGGGTCGGGTGCATTGTGGAATGGGTGGTGGCCGAGGGCGGGGACCCTGGCGGTCTGATCCTCGGCTACAGAAGCTGGCCATTGGGACATGGAATGTCACCTCTCTGGTGGGGAAGGAGCCTGAGCTAGTGTGTGAGGTTGAGAGGTTCCGGCTAGAAATAGTCGGACTCACCTCAACGCATGGCTCTGGCTCTGGAACCAGTTTCCTTGAGAGGGGTTGGACACTCTTCCACTCTGGAGTTGCCCCTGGTGAGAGGCGCCGAGCAGGAGTGGGCATACTTGTTGCCCCCCATCTTGGTGCCTGTACGTTGGGGTTCACCCCGGTGAACGAGAGGGTAGCCTCCCTTCGCCTACGTGTGGGGGGACGGGCTCTGACTGTTGTTTGTGCCTATGCGCCGAACGGCAGCGCAGATTACCCACCCTTTTTGGAGTCCTTGGAGGGGGTATTGGAGGGTGCGCCTCCTGGGGACTCCCTTGTTCTGCTGGGGGACTTCAACGCTCACGTGGGCAATGACAGTGAGACCTGGAGGGGTGTGGTTGGGAGGAACGGCCCCCCTGATCTGAACCCGAGTGGTGTTCTGTTGTTGGACTTCTGTGCTCGTCATGGATTGTCCATAACGAACACCATGTTCAGGCATAAGGGTGTCCATATGTGCTCTTGGCACCAGGACACCCTAGGTCGTAGTTCAATGATCGACTTTGTTGTCGTCTCATCTGATCTGCGGCCGCATGTCCTGGACACTCGGGTGAAGAGAGGGGCGGAGCTGTCAACTGACCACTACCTGGTGGTGAGTTGGCTCCGATGGTGGGGGAGGATGCCGGTCAGACCTGGCAGACCCAAACGTATTGTGAGGGTCTGCTGGGAACGTCTGGCAGAGTCTCCCGTAAGACGGAGCTTTAACTCAGAGAGTCAGAGAGAGTCAGAGAGTCTTTATTGTCATTTGCACCGCATGTGGTACATGAGATGAAAACGAGATTATGTACACGAGGTCCCAGTTACATCCAACAACAAATGAAAGAGAAAAACAGTAATAACATCGAGAACTAACTAAGAAAAACATCAACTAGTAATACACTAAGCCTAATATAGTGGGAATAAACAGCAGCACGAACATGAGTTTGTATGAGCAGATGGTCACAGATGAACACAGATGAACACAGCAACAAGAAAACAGATCAGCATCAGCATGATGTGATATTTTGCAGTGTTTATTTTTATTTTATTTATTCATGAGTCTAACAGCCTCAGGGTAGAAGCTGTTCCTCAGTCTAGTGGTTCTACATTTGATGCTCCTCAACCTCCGTCCTGAGGGGAGTGGGGCAAAGAGTGAGTGTGCTGGGTGAGTGAGGTCTTTCATGATGCAGGTGGCTCTTTTCCTGCATCTGGAGGTGTAAATGTCTGTGATGGTGGGGAGACTGACTCCAACAGACTTCTGTGCAGCCTTCACCACTCTCTGCAGAGCTTTCCTCTCTTCAACTGTGCAGCCTCCATGCCACACGTTGATGCTGGAGCACAGGATGCTCTCCACTGCACACCTGTAGAAGGAGGTGAGAACTGGGCTGCTCAGACCAGCTCGTCTCAGCCGTCTGAGGAAGTAGAGTCTCTGATGACCTTTCTTGATCAGGCTGGTGGTGTTGTTGCTCCAGCTGAGGTTATCATTCATGTGTACACCCAAGTATTTGTAGCTGGAGACCACTTCCACTGCAGACCCACCTATTATCAGTGGGGCATGGGTGTGTTTGTTCCTTCTGAAGTCCACAATCATCTCCTTTGTCTTCTTCACATTCATGTGAAGATTATTCTCTTTGCACCAGCTCTCCAGGTGTTCCACCTCCTGTCTGTAGCTGGACTCATCATTGTTTGTGATGCATCCCACCACCGCTGTATCATCTGCAAACTTAACAATATGACAGCCTGGAAGTGTGGCTGTACAATCATATGTGAGCAGAGTGAACAGAAGGGGGCTCAGCACACATCCCTGAGGAGAGCCAGTGCTGAGGGTTATGGTGGAGGAGGAGAAGTTGTGGATCTTCACGGACTGTGGTCTGTCTGTTAAGAAGTCTAGTACCCAGTTACAAATAGAGGGGCTTAGTCCAAGTGTAGATAGTTTGTCTATCAGAGTTTGGGGGATCATGGTGTTGAAGGCAGATGTGAAGTCCACAAAGAGCAGACGCACGTATGAGTCCTTCTGATCCAGGTGGGTGAGAGCAGTGTGGACCACGGAAGAAATGGCGTCCTCTGTTGATCGGTTCTCACGGTATGCGTATTGATGAGGGTCCTCATTGATGTTGACGGTTGCCTTGATGTGGGACATGACCAGTTTCTCAAAACATTTAGCGACTATCGGGGTGAGGGCCACCGGTCTATAGTCATTCAGACCAGTCACTGTGGAGCTCTTTGGGACTGGGATGATGGTCGCGGTCTTCAGGCAGGTGGGAACTGACTCCAGTGCAAGTGAGGTGGTGAAGATGTCAGCCAGCACCTCACAGAGCTGGTCCGCACATTCCTTCAGAACTTTCCCTGGGATGTTGTCTGGTCCGGTTGCTTTATGAGGATTAATCTTTCTGAGACTGCCTCTCACTTCTGCTGCGGACACCCTGAGATGCTCTTCATCTGGTGATGAGGTGAGTCTGGTGCTCCCACCTCCGGGAGAGCTTTGAACACGTTCCGAGGGAGGCGGGGGACATGGAGCCCGAGTGGGCCATGTTTCGCGCCTCTATTGTCGAGGCAGCTTATCGGAGTTGTGGCCGCAAGGTTGTTGGTGCCTGTCGTGGTGGCAACCCTCGAACCCGGTGGTGGACACCGGCGGTGAGGGATGCTGTCAAGCTGAAGAAGGAGTCCTATTGGGCCTTTTTGGCCTGTGGGACCCCGGAAGCAGCAGATAGGTACCGGCAGTCCAAGCGGCATGCGGCTCGGGTGGTTGCTGAGGCAAAAACTCGGGCGTGGGAGGAGTTCGGAGAGGCCATGGAGAATGACTTCCGTACGGCTTCGAGGCGATTCTGGTCCACCATCCGGCGTCTCAGGGGGGGAAAGCGGTACGCGACCAACACCATTTATGGTGGGGATGGCGTGCTGTTGACCTCAACTCGGGATGTTGTGAGTCGGTGGGCGGAATACTTCGAAGACCTCCTCAATCCTACTGGCACGTCTTCCACTGAGGAAGCGGAGCCTGGGGACTTTGGGTCGGGCTCTCCAATCTCTGGTGCTGAGGTCGCCGAGGTGGTTAAAAAGCTCCGCGGTGGCAAGGCTCCGGGGGTGGATGAGACTCTGCAATATCGCGTGGACATCGGGGGCAGTTCCCTTGGATTGGCAGACTGGGGTGGTGGTTCCCCTATTCAAAAAGGGGGACCGTAGGGTGTGTTCCAACTATAGAGGGATCACACTCTTAAGCCTCCCTGGTAAGGTCTATTCAGGGGTTCTGGAGAGGAGGGTCCGTCGGATAGTCGAACCTCGGATTCAGGAGGAGCAGTGTGGTTTTCGTCCTGGTCGTGGAACACTAGACCAGCTCTACACCCTCAACAGGGTCCTGGAGGGTGCGTGGGAGTTTGCCCAACCAGTTTACATGTGCTTTGTAGACTTGGAAAAGGCATTCGACCGCGTCCCTCGGGGGGTTCTGTGGCGGGTACTCCGGGAGTATGGGGTACCAGGCCCATTGATATGGGCTGTTAGGTCCCTGTACGACCGGTGTCAGAGCTTGGTCCGCATTGCCGGCAGTAAGTCAGGCTCGTTTCCGGTGAGAGTTGGACTCCGCCAAGGTTGCCCTTTGTCACCGATTCTGTTTATAACTTTTATGGACAGAATTTCTAGGCGCAGCCAAGGTGTTGAGAGGATCCGTTTTGGTGGCCTTAGAATCGCTTCTCTGTTTTTTGCAGATGATGTGGTCCTATTGGCTTCATCAGCTCGTGATCTACAGCTTTCGCTGGAGCGGTTTGCAGCTGAATGTGATGCGGCCGGGATGAGGATCAGTTCCTCCAAATCCGAGGCCATGGTCTTGAGCCGGAAAAGGGTAGCANACATCGGGGGCAGTTCCCTTGGATTGGCAGACTGGGGTGGTGGTTCCCCTATTCAAAAAGGGGGACCGTAGGGTGTGTTCCAACTATAGGGGGATCACACTCTTAAGCCTCCCTGGTAAGGTCTATTCAGGGGTTCTGGAGAGGAGGGTCCGTCGGATAGTCGAACCTCGGATTCAGGAGGAGCAGTGTGGTTTTCGTCCTGGTCGTGGAACACTGGACCAGCTCTACACCCTCAAGGTCCTGGAGGGTGCGTGGGAGTTTGCCCAACCAGTTTACATGTGCTTTGTGGACTTGGAAAAGGCATTCGACCGCGTCCCTCGGGGGGTTCTGTGGGGGGTACTCCGGGAGTATGGGGTACCAGGCCCATTGATATGGGCTGTTAGGTCCCTGTACGACCGGTGTCAGAGCTTGGTCCGCATTGCCGGCAGTAAGTCAGGCTCGTTTCCGGTGAGAGTTGGACTCCGCCAAGGTTGCCCTTTGTCACCGATTCTGTTCATAACTTTTATGGACAGAATTTCTAGGCGCAGCCAAGGTGTTGAGAGGATCCGTTTTGGTGGCCTTAGAATCGCTTCTCTGTTTTTTGCAGATGATGTGGTCCTATTGGCTTCATCAGCTCGTGATCTACAGCTTTCGCTGGAGCGGTTTGCAGCTGAATGTGATGCGGCCGGGATGAGGATCAGTTCCTCCAAATCCGAGGCCATGGTCTTGAGCCGGAAGGTTACTACACTTTGGTAGGCTGAAGTCTGTTTTTGTCTGTATATTTTGAATTATTTGTATGTGATGGACTGGAGACCTGTCCAGGTGTCCCACGCCTCTCGCACAGTGATGACTGGACATGGACACCAGTGAGCCCCATGACTCTTAAAGGAAGAAGTGGTTAAAGATGATGTTTTTTCAGCTTATGTAACTGTTTTCCTCAACCTAACCTTAAACCTGACCCAGAGGACCAACCCTAAACCTAACCCAGTTACCCTTGTGCCTAAACCTAACCAAGAGCCTAAACCTAACCGAAGACCCTTTACTCTATACCTAACCACTTAGCTAAAGACGGAGCCTGCTGTCATCGCTTGTAATGGTGACAATGTACCTTTAAACCTACTAGTAGGTACAGTAGGGGCATACTTAGCGCTACGAATGGGGGTGATAATAATTGATAGGGGCCATTTTATGGATGATAACATCCGAAGCGGGTGTTCAATTACTCCTAAGTCCATGACTTTGAATAAAAAGTACACACCTGACTGATGCTTAATGCATACTGACGGTAATTTGTATTGAACCAGATAAGGTAGAGTACCAAAACCAAACCGTAAGTATTTACATTGAGAGACATTGGCCCTCATGCACGAACCGTTCGTACGCACAGATTTGTTCTTAAACTGTGCGTACGAGTGATTTAGGATCATTTGTGGCATTCAACAATGTTTTCGTATCCTAAGATTTTTTTCAGATACGAACAAAATTTACGAGTGGTCCGGACCTGTCGTATATTTTAGGAGCGTCAGTCTGCTGTCATCCAGACGGAATTTCCCCACTAATAACTTCATATTTCGTTATTTAGAAAATATTTTGGGTTTAAAAAAATCACGCACCATAATTATTCTTGACAATAGGTTATTCTGTTTGAATTAGAATTATAATTTTAAGTTTAATTTGTCTGGTGTGTCGCGCAGGCTTCAGTGAGTCGTGCGCTCCCCTTGGTCATCAAAGCCCTCCTCATATTAACACCCAGGTACATAAAATTCCCATACACCGCCGCAGAACAAGTACGAATTAAGACTGATTTTCATGCTATTGCTGGACTGCTGTGCCAAACACCATCGGAGCAATAGATTATTATATCTGATTCGAAATATAACCTGCAGAATGTGGTTGCGCGATGACCAGGAGGAGCGCGCATGACTCATTTGTGCTGCAAAACATGTTGGCACGCGTCTTGCGCAGCATGGCATTTATTGTCCATCCATCTCGGTAACGCAGACTATTCCTTGACCACCTCCTGTCCGTGCTGCGGCGAGACGTTTGTTTGAAGCCATTTTCAGATCAAACCATTTATTCTTGATTTCTGATACTGTACGACCCACGGGAGACACAACATATGCACTACAATATTAATATGAAGTTAACTGTAGTTTCGAGACATTTTAAAATGCTTCTGTTCAAAAACACATCCGACACTTGCGGGGGGTGGGGGGTAGCGGTGCGCCACAGCTCTTCTGAATAAGTGAAACTATAATGTAACACAGTTGTTTACACTAAAATTAAAAATATTTGACCATCCGACACTTGCGGGGGGGGGGGTAGCGGTGCGCCACAGCGCGACTGAGAGCAGAACTTCAATCTCCGAACGCGTGAAGTTCTTCTTTTTACTTCTTGATTTTGAATGAATGGACACTTCCTGCTGTCAAAAGGCAGGAAACGTGGCCTTATATGGTGTTTTGAGGGGTGGGAATTATGTAAATGACCTCTCCGCGAGCACGCGCAGGTGGATAGAACAGGTGGGATTCATTAAATTTACGCAGCTCGTTTACACACTTTTCCTGTGGATAGAAGAGTTTGTTGAATCTGACGTGGCATGTTCGTACGAACGCTTCGTACGAACAAAAGTAGGAGAAATTTAGGATAAAAATACGAACATGTTCGTGCATGAGGGCCATTTTATTTTGTATTTTCAAAATATGTTTTTTTTTAATGTAATGCTGTGAAGCTGCATTTGTGATTGTGATTACAGTGCATTTAAGTTTAAAGGTGAATCTTTAATTTCAGATAATCAATTACCTTGTATACGTTTATTTTACCAGAAAATTTGTTAACTTTGTTTTTCTTGGAAGACCAGAGCTTAAAAAGGGGGGATGTAGAGAACTGTTATGTTTGTCCATTCTGATTGACTTTATTGTAATTACTTGGAGTGTCCAACAGGTGGCACTGTGGTATAACATGTGCTTCTGTACTGGATGCGGTGGAGCATGCATGTGTTCATGTTATATGCTAATAAACAGCATGGTAAACTATTACAATGGACTGGTTATCATAAACAACCCTACACTATGTGAAACTCTTCCATTAAATCGTACACCCTGCTGGCAGTCAGGAACATTGCCTTCAGGTCTGGAAACTCAGAGTAGATGGGAAGGACTAGGAAAGAGCTGGTTGCTGGTATTAAGAGGGCCAAGGCCACATATGCACAGAGGATCGAGGGTCAATTCATCTCACAAGACCCACTGAGCATATGGAGGTGCATTAAATGCATAACAGATTATAAAGGCAGGAGCGAACAATGCCCCAAAGACCCATCTCTGCCTGATACTCTCAACAAGTTCTGTGCACGCTTTGAAGACCCAAACAGATCACCCTGCACCAGACTCACCACCACCGGATGAAGAGCATCTCAGCATGACCTCAGCAGAAGTAAGGAGTACTTTCAAGAGGATCAACCCTCACAAAGCAACCGGCCCAGACAACATTCCCAGGAAAGTGTTGAAAGAATGTGCCAATCAGCTCTGCAATGTGCTGGCCGACATCTTTAACACCTCACTTACCCTGGAGACAGTTCCCATCTGCCTGAAGACCACCACCATCATCCCAGTCCCAAAAAGCTCTACAGTGACTGGTCTGAATGACTATCGGCCAGTGTCCCTCACCCGATAGTCGTTAAATGCTGGTCACGACCTACATCAAAACAACCATCAACATCAACAAGGACCCTCATCAGTACGCATACCCCGAGAACTGATTAAAAGAGGATGCCATCTCCTCTGTGGTCCACATTGCTCTCACCCATCTGGAGTAGAAGGACTCTTACGTCAGTCTGCTCTTTGTGGACTTCACGTTTGCCTTCAACACCATGATCCCCCAAACCCTGATGGACAAACTATTCACACTAGGACTAAGCCCCTCCATTTGTAACTGGGTCCTAGACTTCTTAACAAACAAACCTCAGTCAGTGAGGATCCATTTCTCCTCCTCCACCATAACCGTCAGCACTGGCTCTCCTCAAGGATGTGTTGAGCCCTCTCCTGTTCACTCTGCTTACATATGATTGCGCAGCTACCCATCCAGGATGTCATATTGTCAGAGGTGTCAAGTAACGAAGTATAAATACTTCGTTACTTTACTTAAGTACAAATTTTAGTTATCTATACTTTAGTAAAGTAATTATTTTTCAGCCTACTTTATACTTCTACTTCTTACATTTTCACGCAATTACTGGTACTTTCTACTCCTTACTTTTTAAAAATAGCCTCGTTACTTTTCTTTCATTTTGCCGTTTTTTTTTTTGTAGAATATAGATATTCACGCAGGACTTTCCAAACATAAATATCCGCATCAGCAGCCGTCGTCACTCACCAGTGTTGCCAGATTGGGCGGTTCACCGCGATTTTCCTTCTGACTTTTGCGGGTAAAGAGTGCTTTGGGTGGGTGGGACTCTATCTGGCAACACCGGTCACACCGGTGTTTACGCGTGTGTCTTTACATCCGTGGCAGCGTCGGCAGCGCCGGGACCCTCCATCAGTAGTTGGGGCGTCTTCTATAGCAACTTCATCCGGCGAAGCCATGCTGTCCGTGACGCTGACTTGCTAGGGGCTCTGCTAGCGCTAGCATTAGCGTCTCGCGAGACAACGTTACCTCTCAACGAGAGATATCGCGGGAGTTTAATATCGCGAGATCTCGTACAACAAGATCTCGTTACATGCCTAATATTGAGGTAAGCTGAAAGTTTTTTTTTTTTTTATCAGTTGATTACTGACTTCTAGTGACCTAGTAACATACTAATGTTGTATAATAAATATAAACGTGAAAGACAACAAAACCAGGAGAACCCTTGACCAATTTGTTCTGCACCGGGCAACACCAGAGGCAGATATGGTATGTAAAAAAAAAAAACTGCCATCAGTTATGTCCAGAAGTGGTTTGACTTCTCAGAGGAAAACTGGCTCTTTCACCTTCAGCCCCTCTCTCTGGCATCTGGAAAAATATCCTTTGAGGAAGTGGAGAAGATCACTGAAAGTCTTCACCTGGTTGGCAGGTAAAAATTCAATAATTTCCAGTGTAGTGGTGAACCATGTTTAATTATTGATAGTTATAAACAAAAGTGTACAATTGACACGTACAAATAAATACATAATTGTGAATTTACTTTACACTATGCAAACATACAACCTTGTCCATCTTTAAAAAAACACAGTTCATATAGGTAAATTAATAAATACATTTCAAAATGTAGTTTAAATACAATGCTAAATTATAAATATAAACAATACACGTTTTTCCATTTATTTATCACTACATAACCTAGGCTATGTGTCACTAATGAACTTTAACACCTTTTGGCAGGCTGAACATGTCTATGGATGAGCTGTATGAGGAATGTGTGACTGCAAACAGCCTGATAGACCACCTCACCACCTCACCTCAGGAGAAAGAAAGGTGGCAGTCCCAGGGAACAGCAGAGAAGTGGATGCAAGTTCTTCAGGCAGCTGACCTCTCCAACATCCAGGCTGTTGTATCCTTTGTCCTCAGCATCCCATCTTCCACTGGGTTTGTGGAAAGGATTTTCTCTTTCATGAAAAGTAAGTGGACTGATGTGCGAAACAAATGTTCTACTGAACTAATTAGAAGTGAGCTCATTGTCAGTCTAAATTATGAAATGTCTTGCTCAGAGTTTTACTCTTTGGCACTGAAAAACAGAGCACTCCTTGCTGCAGCACGATCTCAGCAGAAAAACAAATGGAAAAAATAGGTTGACTCCATAATGTAACGTTCCACTGTTTAGTTTACAAGTTTTTTATTTTTACTACAAGTGGAAAGCCATGGCCTTTGAGGCACAATGTGTTTATGTTTACAGATTTACTACAAACTTTATTTGCACGTTGCACTAAATGCACTATTACAGAATGTTCGTATTGATTTTTTGTTATTTAATACTGTTTTAAGTTATTAAGCAGGACAGAGGTCTGTTTAAGAAAGATACATAATTCTGTTTTAAGTTATTAAGCAGGACAGAGGTCTGTTTAAGAAAGATACATAATTTTCAAAAGATATGTTTGTTTCTGGCAATTCTATTTGCACTAAAAATAAATGGTTAATTGTGTAATAATTTGTTTATACATATTTTTATAATTCAAAAACACGTATCCAAATGAATTCAGGTTGATTTCAAAGTGAGGAGGGGCAGGCAGGGTGTTTGTGTGTGTGTGTGTGTGTGTGTGGGGGGGGGGGGTTAAATGGGGTGACCAGCCCTGCCGAGAGGTGTCCCTTATTTATTTATCAAGGAGTTGGCAACCCTATTTTCAATGGGCATATATGCAGTTAAGACAGGTAGCTTAGTGCACCCCTAGTTTTTCAACATTAACAATATAATATAATCTAGTCTAAAAAAATGATTTTTGTGGGGGAGGTGGGGTTGTATACAATAGTATGTGTGGTGCAGCCTAAGCATTTGTCTTTGTTGTTGCTTTTTCTTACGCTACTTTTACTTTTATACTTTTAAGTAGTTTTGAAACCAGTACTTTTTTACTTTTACTTGAGTAAAAAGCTAGAGTTGATACTTCTACTTCTACAGAAGTAATTTTAAATCCCAGTATCTATACTTCTACTTGAGTAATGAATGTGAATACTTTTGACACCACTGCATATTGTAAAGTTTGCAGATGATACAGCGGTGGTGGGATGCATCACAAACAAGGATGAGTCAAGCTACAGGTAGGAGGTGGTACACCTGGAGGGCTAGTGCAAGGAGAACAACCTTCACGTCAATGTGAAGAAGACAAAGGAGATGATTGTGGACTTCAGAAGGAACAAACACACCTACACCCCCTGAACATAAGAGGATCTGCAGTGGAAGTGTGTTAAAGCGCTTTATAAATAAAGCTGATGATGATGATGATGATGGAAGTGGGCCCCAGCTACAAGTACTTGGGTGTACACTTGAACTATAACCTCAGCTGGAGCAACAACACTACCAGCCTGATCAAGAAAGGTCATCAGAGACTCTACTTCCTCAGGTAGCTGAGACAAGCTGGTCTGAGAAGCTTAGTCCTCACCTTCTTCTACAGGTGTGCAGTGGAGAGCATCCTGTGCTCCAGCATCAACATGTGGCATGGAGGATGCACAGCTGCAGAAAGAAAGGCTTTGCAGAGAGTGGTGAAGGTTGCACAGTAGTCTGTTGGAGTCAGTCTCCCTACCATCACATACATCTACACCTCCAGATGTTACAAACCGGGTTTTTGGATTCAAAGACAGCCAGACACAGGAGTACAAAAGAACAGTTTATTAATATTGGTTGCTGGATGGAGAGTCAAAATCAGCTGCAGTGACCGATCCTCAGAAGCAGGAGGGAAGGAGTCATCCAGTATTAACAAGCAGGGGTCAAACACAGGGAGTCAGAGGTCCAAGAAATAATCCAAAAGGGTGATCCGTGAATCAGGGTTGTAGAGGCAGAGGTCATTACCGTGATCAGAAGGGCAGAGCAGAATCAGACGAGGAGCAAGCAAAACAGATAATCCACAAGACAAGACGTGAGGTCAAAAATCCAAGAACAAGGCTTGAAGTTCAGGCATGAAACAGGAACACTATGATGGCTGGATATCATGAACTATGAGGTATAATAATTAAGTGCTGGTGGAGAGTGAGAATGGAGCTTTTAAAGGATGCAGAGCAGGTAACTAGATGGCTTAACAGGTGAGTGGAATCATGGCTGATTGCTGTGAGAAAAGGGAGGTGTGGCATGGAGTGAAGGGAGCAGGCTTGAGCTGGAGGATGGGTGATAGGCATTACAAAGCAGGGGAAGAGAAACTATGACAAGAGGGGCTGAAAACAATAACTGGAGGGAGTGTGTGTGAAACAGGGCTGATGGGGGAGTCAGCAGGGGCAGCTGACATGACATAGCCCTCTCCTTAAGGTCCGGCATCCTGACGGACCTCTAGAAATAATAAATTTTAAAAAATACTAGCAAGAACAGGGTGGCAGTCAGTGGCAGTCATCGAGTCCTGTGGAGCCCCTGCAGCAGCGGGTGACGTGGAGTCCTGTGGAGCCTTGCAGCAACGGTTGATGTGGGGTCCTGTGGAGCCCCTACAGCAACGGGCGACGTGGAGTCCTGTGAAGCCCCTGCAGCAGCGGGCGACGTGGAGTCCTGTGGAGCCTTGCAGCAACGGTTGATGTGGGGTCCTGTGGAGCCCCTACAGCAACGGGCAACGTGGAGTCCTGTGAAGCCCCTGCAGCAGCGGGTGACGTGGAGTCCTGTGGAGCCTTGCAGCAACGGTTGATGTGGAGTCCTGTGGAGCCCCTACAGCAACGGGCGACGACGTGGAGTCCTATGAAGCCCCTGTGGCAGCGGGCGTTATGGAGTCCTGTGGAGCCCCTGCAGCAGCGGTTGATGTGGAGTCCTGTGGAGCCCCTACAGCAACGGGCGACGACGTGGAGTCCTATGAAGCCCCTGTGGCAGCGGGCGTTATGGAGTCCTGTGGAGCCCCTGCAGCAGCGGGCAACGTGGAATCCTGTGGAACCCCTGCAGCAGCGACGAGGTCAGATGATAAGGGGGTGCCCTTGAGAGATTTGATGGTTTCCCAGAATTTTTTAGGGTCGTTTAAATTTTTGGAGGTCTGAGATAAGAAATAATTACATTTTGCAGCTTTGATGGCAGTTGTGCATTTATTCCTCAACCAATCAGTGTCTGAGCCTGATTTTCTCGCTGCAGCCCAAAGATAGTCTCTCCTGTGAAGGAGGTCAGCTAGTTCAGGATTAAACCAGGAGGTGTCACATCCCTTTATCCTGAAATGGCGGAAAGGAGCATGTTTGTTCACAAAGTAAATGAAACTATTATGAAAATAGTTCCAAGCGGTGTTCACGATGTTGATTAATACATAGTTCCCAGACATGTGACCGGAATTCTGGAATTTCCACCATTTTAGTAGTCAGAAAATGTTGAAGAGCTATTTTGTAAGTTCCAACCTTTCAATTTCATATTTTTAACTATGCATTTCTTTTATTACTTATATCAAATATTGTTTTATAATTGCTTGTTTGAATTTGGTGCCTTCATAAGACGTGTTTAATGAAATGTCTTTGAACTTTTTCATTTTGCTTTCCTCTGATAGCCATGTGAATTGATATTTCCCAGATATGAACCTTATCAAATAATATGTATAAATAAATTATTAGTAAACAGTCTACATTCAATACAATAAGATGAATGGACAATTTGTCTTTCTTTCATTTTTAATTTAAATTACTTGAACACACTATTAAAATACTGTTGATTCTCAAAGCTTTTTACATTTAATTGAAAATTACTTAGCTGATTTCATAATGTAATATTTTCTGTTCTTAATGACTGCAATTCAAACTGAACCTGACTTTCAGAAACGGGTGTATATTCTGTACAGTGATTTTCACCCTCTTGCTGCTGCTGCTGAACCGTGCACACTGGAACTGTTTACTCCACTTCAGGTTGGACGAAGTTCCTCATTGGTGTAGCCAAAACCTCAGGTTCAGAGACTGCACCGAGTTCTAGGACAGCCTGCGCACACTGGAGATGTTCCTTTGAGCGAACTCTTTCTTTCACTCGTCTGTACCTATAATTAAGATAAACATAAATGTTTATATATGTATACAGATATATATATGTATATATATATATATATATATATATGTATGTATATATATACATATATATATATATATATATATATATATATATATAAATGTTTGCGTCTAGGTAATGACAACTTTTCTGCTGAAAAGAAATCACATTACTACAGCAGACATTTTTACAAGTTAAAAATTAAAAATTAATTAATTGTTTAGTGTTTAGTGTTTACATGGTTACTGTTGCACCGAGGGACTGAGAGAGAAATGCAATTTCAATCCTGTGTATGTCCTGTACATATTGCAGTTTTGATAATAAAGTTGACTTTGACTTGAAATTACATATTTATAAATATTCAAATATCAAAGTAACGATACGTTTTTAATTAATATTACAATTATTAAAAGTGACATTAATTTGTATACCTGTTCATCTTAGACTCCGATCTTTGATGTTCCTTAGCTGCCTTTGTGGGAGTGAGCACCAGTCAACTTCAGTAGGAGCCCAGTCTGGGTTTGACCTGTCGTACATGTGTGCAGCCGTCCTGAACAACATAAAAAAATTAACAGAAGCAATTATTCAAATGTTGGAAGTTATACCCAAAACATTACTTTTTAATGTAATATTTTCTGAACAGACACATTCCCAATGCTTTATTCACACATGAAAACAAAAGGGAACCAAAATCAAAACAATGACAATGTCGCAGTGTTCAAATATTATCTATTTGAAATATAATGTGTATGTATACATACACAGTGTACGTATATACAGTACATACAGCATTATATACTGTGTACTCTCAGCTCTGCATGTACATACTGTGAACTCTGTTACTGCCACATCAAATTTTAGCTCAAAAACTGTCAGTGATATGAACATTTTTGTTTCCAATATATTCAGGTAGCGATAGGAGCCATCTTAAATTGAGTTATCCTAAAGCTTATCAGTTGTAAATGTCCGTCCAGTGATTAGTTATAGAAAGTTTCATATAAATCTGTCCCTGCTGAAACCCATCTGTTCTCTCTGGCGTTTCATACTGTGTGAGCTGACTTTGTGTACATGTATATATTTTATCCTGTGTTTGCATTTTAATACTGTTCTTATACATTTTTATTATAATTTCACTGTTGTAAATGTCATAGTTTTACCATTAGTGTGTGTTACTATTTCTGTAATTTTATTGTGATGCACCAGTTGAAACAGTTTGTCGTGTGGGTCCATGAGTTATTTTGCTAACAGACAGACTACAAGTGTTAACGTGTGTGTCAGCCTGATGTCACAGGGTAAATAAAGGTTCAAAATACAATATTAATAAGCAGCTTCCTAATAACAGAGTCGAGGCTAAACACGAGCGAGGCACTTTGTTGTCTGTCTGTGTTACGGTGTGGATGTTAGCATGTTAGCATAGCGTTGCTAAGCTAGCGACAGTAACAGAAGAGCTAGATCATGAAAAAAATTGTTCAAACACACACAGTTTCGCTAAGTTAATCACATACAATTTTGGCTTACTTGAAGTGATCGGAGCATATTTTTGATGTTGACGATGGCAAATCCTTGCGGTTGATCTGACACAGCCAGACTCGCCGACGTTCAGTGGTACTGGTGAGCGCTTCTGTATCTGGTTCTTCATGCTTCCTTATTTTCGGAATTACGTAAAACCTACGCTTGGCAATTGCTCGATTGGTACAACCAGTCCCAACACGAAATAAATATTGCAATTATTTACAAATAAACAACCGCAAAAAAATACACTGCTCGTAACCTACGCTGCTACTAGTGGTCAGGAGTGGAAGTATCACCAACTAAAATGGCGGACAACTCGGAAATACCCATTATGTGACGTCACATGGGAACTATGTACAGTATTGCAACTGCATTTAAATATTTGTCTTTTCTTCAAGGAGATTAGACTAGATCCAGATAAGGGGCAACAATTCTGGGGGGGTGGAATAATATTGACTGAAGTACATGTATGGGCATATTGCATGGAACAGGTTATCGGGCTAAAGCTCATCTCCCTGCAAAGTGAGGGTCAGTTTTCTCATTGCAGCAGAAGTGCTGTTATTGAATCACCATGGTTATTGAAGAGGCTCAAATAAAAACACAGCAGTCATGTTCTTGTCTTTGAGTCTTTTGGAGGAATTCTGATGTTCCTGCATTTATTTATATATTTATTTGCAGAAAACGTACTGTAGTTTACCATTTTAAATGTTATCTGATGTGATGTTCATTAATAAAGGTAACTAATACAGTATAGCTGCCTGGTTTCATTACTTCATCTTCAGAGGGAAGCAGGGTCTTCCCCTCCTCTTTATTCCTGTTACCCTTCCAGGACGGCAGTGATTGGAATCAGAAAGTCAATCTTACAAGCCACATTGCATTTACATTGCATAATTTGGTTTTGCTTTCTCGCTCTTCAGCTGCATCCTTTAACTGTTAACAGAACGAGGCAGTAGTGCTGTTGTTTTAATGATTGAAGAAAAAAAAAAGATTATAATGTGCATTTTTCCTTTTCTTTGGAGCGAGAATCTGCTTTACTTTGTGTCTGGAAGGATGAAATGACCTGAAACATTTTTGTGTCCCACATTCTACTTTTGTGTTTCTATTTCTATCTCCATGTGGCTCCCCATCGTTTCAGTCAGAAGTCTTGACATTTTAAGAGCAAGGCTCTCTGATTGAAGGACGATCTATGAATATGCAGAATTCTGAGCGGAGAAAAATAACCCTTTGTCTACCGTCTCCCCTGAAGCTTCTTTGTTCGACTGTCTTTATTTTTTCATTCCGTCATATCTGCTGGAGTTTGAGCGATACATACCATCAAAGCTTTTTCTGGCTTCCCACTCTCTCCCCAAATTCTTTTGATTTCCGACAGCATGAGCTGCTTAATATTCCTAACTAGTCCTTGGCCTTTTTAGTGAACTAACAAGGTTCTGAGGATGCAAGTCTTGTTTTCATGTGAAAGGCAGCTGGGGCGCAGCCCTCTTCTTTTTCAGAGCTCACACTGCAGTGTCTGTGCTGCTAACACGTTCAGAGCTGATGGAGCTGCTCTCTGCTGCAAAGGCCAAAGGAAACATTTTTGTCTTTCAGTGCGTAGTTTCCACGCAAAGAATTACAGTATTTTCTGGTGTATAGGTCGCACCTGTGTATAGGTCGCATTGTCCAATTATCACCCATAGATTGGAAAAAATCCCTAGATAGGTCGCACTGGTGTATAGGTCGCACCTACATTTAGCTCTGCTGCAAATGTCTGCCACAGGAGCGCACAGCAAGGCTTTTAAGAAGATTAACACTTAAAAACAATTGTTTGTTTGATAAAAATTATAGCAAATATGTGTCTGAGCTGAACTTTTCCTTAATAAATGAACGTAATTGTGAAATGAGCTGGATTTAAAAATTTGTTTCACCGAAAGTGATAACAAGCCATATATAGGTCGCACCTGAGTATAGGTCGCAGGCCTTGAAAAAACCATAAAAAGGTGCGACCTATACACCGGAAAATACGGTATGTGAAGTATAAGTAGCTATTATAAAAGTATTATGCGATACATTGGACTTCTTAATTTTGGATGAAAATTGAACAGAAATCAATGTGACATGCAATTTAATTATTTGCTTATTTAAAAGAAAATCTCTTCCAATTCACATTTTTTTGTTGATTGGAGAGGAAAAACATTTTAGTATATGACACATCATAGGCTAAAATGTTGTTAAATGAGAAATATAATTAACTTGTGAAGTTATTGTCAAATCCAGAGATGTTATTTGCACAAACATGTCACTGAGTTAAGATCTGCCTCGCGTATCAATAATTGCATCATCTCTTTTCTTTGGTAATTTTGATGTCTGCATACAGTTGTGGAAATTAAAATATCTGATCCTCTGCTAATTCTGTTAAGTTTGCCTTTTTTCTGCTGGGTGGGCAGGGGTGTTTCAGACAAATAAGGGGAGACCAAGAGTGTCTGAGACTGATTTACTGATTCGTTGTAATTTGTGTGCCACATCTGTTCATTCATTCATTCATCTTTTATTTAAACAGATAAATCACAATGAGCCTATGAGACTCGTGTACAAGTGAGACCTGTTTGGACAGACAATAAAAAGTGGTGAAACAGGACACATAGGGTTTCGAGGCAAGAAATGAATAAAAATCCTAACATGCTCTTAATCTTTGGCCGAAGGTTAACAGCGTGATAATGAAAAAAATGTCACACAACAAGCACATAT
>JBBPBX010033477.1:5586-16646 GCA_038048925.1 Garcialebias charrua
TATATATATATATATACACACAGTATATATATGTTGCTGCTGATCTGATTCATGCTACTGTGATCATTCGTGTTCATCTGCTCCTACAGACTCATGCTCGTGCTGCTGTTTGGAGTAATGTCTTTCTATGATATTAATGCTTAGTGTATTTTTAGTTGTTGTTTTTCTTAATTCTTATCTTAGATGTTATTACTGTTTTTCTTTTACATTTGTTGGATGTAACTGGGACCCTGTTAGCCTGGTTAAAACCAGACCCTTGTCTTTCACTTCGCTTTGTACTAGGGTCTGGCATTTCTCCCATAGACAACGATTTCTCCGGTAGATTTTTGACCGGACCAATCAGAGAACAGAAGGCGGAGTTTTGTTAGTTTAGCCTGGCGAGGTCCAGGCTATCAGATAAATAGCTCAGAAACCACTCGGTGGATATTTTTTCTGCTACCAGTGTGTAATTATATGGCTCTAATTTACTGACTGTTGGCCTAGATGAAACATTTGAGATAAAATTCGATTTTTTATCATTTATTTTCGTAGCGCACCCGAGGCTGTTTGGAAAATGTCAAACCGAAACAATTTAAATCCAGCAGATTTGACCATTTCGTGAATTGATTTAGGAACTGTTAAGCTCAGGAACACTTCTGATATAACGTCAGCTAAGAAATATATTTTTTCTCAGCAAAGAAATAATAGTTTTTTACCTTGTTTTCTTGAAAATTCCTTCGTGGCGGCAGCCATTTTAACTGACGACGTCAGTCGACGTCGTTCAAAACTCCGCTACTTCTGTTCTCTGATTGGTCCGGTCAAAAATCTACCGGAGAAATCATTGTCTATGGGAGAAGTCCCAGACCCTAGTACGAAGCGAAGTGAAGGACAAGGGTCTGGTTTTAACCAGGCTAGGACCCTGTGTACATAATCTCGTTTCATCACATGTTGTACAAATGACAATAAAGAATCTCTGACTCTGACTGACTATATATATATATATATATATATAAACAAATAAAAGGCACGGTTTTTGTATGACAACTCAGTGACAAAAATGCTTGCAGCGCCAGTGCAATATTATGACATAATGTGCTGTTGAGTTTAGTGAAAATGTACACATTTGCACTGTTCGAGTGTTGTCATTGCGTTAGAGAGAGTAAATGTCATGAATAAATTTGACATTAAACATAAGTTGAAGTGTTGCATCATTTTCAGCCCCCTTTTTTGGCATCTGCATTTGGTAGCAGGCTACATTGACAAAGACCATGCAGAATACTGTAATGTAGAATTTTAATTCCACAGCAGAGAAAGCTATGTGTAGTCTGGTCTCTGTCTTCCTCTAGTGTTCTATATTTATCCACTCCCCATCTGATGTCTGCACCTGTGACGTGTCACAGGTGTGCTGTGTTAGTCTCGTTAGTGTGTGCATTTAAGTCTGTTTACCTGTGTCCCTCATTGTCTGGTCATTGTGTCCCTGTGATGACCGTCCTGCTCCTCATGTCCTGCTCCTCGTGTCCTGCGTCCTGTCCCAGGATTTATGTAAGTCTGCTGCCCCATCAGCCATCTTTATTTTGTAAATAATACATTATTTATTTATATTCCCTGAGTCCTGCCTGTCTGCCTTTACCAATGGGTCTCCTGCCTAGAAATCATCACACTATGTAGTCTCTGTAAGTAGGTCTAAGGGGAAAATATTGGTTTTGGTTCTTGGCTAAATAGGTTTTTACCATATCAGCATATCAAATATTGGCCAAAAATCCAATATCGTTCATCCCTATCAAAAAGGATTACCAACTAATTTGCAGAAAGTCTGCATCGACCTCTTAAGCCTGCTGGCCAAAAGGACAAACTCACTCCAAGGGCCGTAAATGGCCCTCGGGCCACACTTTGGACACCCATGCTTTAAAGCTTCCTATACATTTTTACAGGTGTGTGTTTCGTAAAAAGATTAGACGACGAGTTGGAGCTTTACACAGGAGACGTCGCGGTTGGAAGCGTTGATAGCAGTTGGTACATCCTTGTGTCACTGTGGGAGGTCTGGCTGTGCACGTTGTTGAGGGGAATAGCAAACTGCCCAGCTTGCCCTGACCCGTCCTCAGACTTTATTGTGTAGGGCACCTTACATTTGATGGCCATGCTTTGTTTGAAAAGCAGATTGTGGAGAGCCGCACGGTATTCTCTCCTGACCAGGCAGTAGATGACCGGGTTGAAGCAGCTGCTGGTGAAAGCCAAACAGTTGGCCAGAGGGAAGAAGTAGGTCTGTGCCACGTAGAAGGGCTTGCTGATATCGACGACGTCAAGCTGGATCAGGACATTCCAGAGCGTAAGGACGTTGTACGGGAACCAGCAGGCGCAGAACGAAAGCACCACCACGGCCACAGACTTTGAAATGTCCGTTTTTCGTCGAGAGTTGTGGCTGCCTGTCAGCTTGTGCCTGCAGAGGAAGCGCAGCAGAAGCAGGTAGGAGAGGACGATGATGGCGTACGGCAGCAGAAATCCCAGCACCACTCGCAGGAGCTGGTTTATCCCCAGCCAGGCCGTACCTTCGGGAAAGCGGAGCAGGCAGGCCGTGTCGTTGCCGTTGCCCACGTAGCCGACGTCCGCAAACACGGCTCGGGGCGCGGCCGCAATGAGCGCTGCAACCCATATGAAAGCTGTGGCCACTGGGAAAGTGCATGACCTGCTGCACAGGGAGGAACTGGGCTTTAGAGCTGTTGCGACGTAGCAGTAGCGCGTCAGGCTCATGGCCGTCAGGAAGAAGCAGCTAGCGAAAACGTTCAGTCCTGTGAGCAAGGACACGGCCTTGCATGTGGCTAAATCAAAAGGCCAGCTGTAGTCCAGCATGACCTCCACGGCCCAAAAGGGCAAGGCCAAAGAAAAGAGCAGGTGAGCCAAGGCCAGGTTGAAAACAAAGAAGTTGATGGTGCCTGTGGTGACGGTGTGGGTGGAATAGAGCAGGAACATGACTAACAGGTTGCCCAGCACTCCAGCTGTAGCCACAATAATGTAAACCACAGAGATGAGGATTCTCAGCCAGGGGGATGTATCGTCGAAAAATTCAGTGCTGTTGCTTGTGTTGTGAAAAATCATCTGCGAGTTGTTACAAAATAAGCCGAAGCTGCAGCCGCTCAGGAGGGTTTTATAGAAATCAAGCCTCTGAAAATCAGGCTTTGACATTTTCCTGCCCTCAAAGCTCTCCTGCTTGTGTGTTTAGAGCGTTTCCCCCGAGTTGAGACGTTTCTCTTTGTGGTAGCAGTGCATCAAAAATGCCAGCTCTGGTTTTGTGTTCATTAGATGACAATCATCTGCCCCTGCAAGGGAAGAGGAAATTATTATTACCTCCTAGACACGGGCGTTTATGAGCACGTAAGTGGATTAGCGTGGTCAGAAAAATGAATGACACTGAAGTGTCAGCCTTTGAGGCAGACAAACATGGAGGATCAAAGAAGAAATCTGCTTTTCACTTTAAAATTGCACAACAGAGTTGATCATTAAGGTTATTGTTTGAATCGTGCAGGCATCAGACAGCTAAAAACAGGTGCAAATAAGCAGTAGGTGATGATGTGATGGGATTTCTTGGACTTTGAAGGATGCAACAAACTTGTCTTATAATAAACATATTCATTATATTGTGTATTAGATTGGTATTAGATGAAAATTAAATTTAAAAATCAACTTTTATCTATTTTTGTTTTGATCTTCACTTTTATTCCCAGTAGAAAATTATATTTAATTGTCTGATGCATAAAAAAAAAAAACAATAAAATGCCATTTGTGAGAAAAATGTTTGAAATATAAATGCAATAGTGCATAAAATTACTTTATATACTCTAGTCTATACTCTATATAAATGACCCTTATGACTATAAATTTATAAAAACAATCTTTAGCGACCTAATAAAAGACTAAACTTGAGAGGCAAATGTGTCAGTGAAACAACATGTTTCTTTTAAAATTCATTTTAATTCAACTTTCTATTTATTTTAATTAATTTGACTGGTACTAAACAGAACATCGGAATCATTTTCATCTAACTTTAAACTTGTAAATAAAGCAAATCTCACCTGTAAGTCTGGTGATTACTTTTCAACCGGGTTTTCTTTTTTGGAGCCACAAGTTCTGCTGCAGGACTCGAACAACAACAGGGGAGATGTCTTCCACCCTGAGATCTTGCTCCACCCCGCCGTGCTTTCCATTCTGCATATTCAGAAACGCCTACAGTATGATGACGCCACGGAAACACAAGACAAATGAACTAGAAATATAATTAAAATTCAAACAAACAATGTTGCATTTGAAATTGGTTTAAAATATGGTCAGTTTTATGAGGTTTAAGTTTTTTCCTCTCTTTTTTGTGTATTTATTTCTGTCAGTGGTGCAGACATTGTTATTTTCTTTACAATCATATTGCATCTAATGTCACCAAATGCACTAATAAAGTTGATTTGTCTTTGGGATGTTTTTTATAATAATAATAATAATAATAATAATAATAATAATAATAATTATTATTATTATTATTATTAAAGTGCTTTTCAGGACACCCAAGGACACTTTACAGCAAGAAACATGTCAGAGAGATTGTGTAAAAGCAAACAACAAGCACAATGCTGAGATCAACAGGAATATATTAAAATAAAAAAATACATAAGAGTACAAAGTTAAGAAGGATAAGCGAGTCTAAAGAGATGTGTTTTCAGAGCAGTCTTGAACAAAGAAAGAGAGGTGGTGTTTCATAGGTCTGGTGGTAGAGCGTTCCAGAGTTGAGGGGAAGAGCAGGTGAAGGCCCTGCTCCCCATGGTGGAGAGGCGGGCAGAGGGTACATGGAGGTGTAGTGAAGAGGAGGATCTGAGAGAGCGTGATGGGATGGAGATTTGTAGGAGGTCAGATAGATAAGGAGGGGCAAGGTTGTGGATCGCTTTGAAAGTGAGAAGAAGAATTTTGAAGACAATGTATGAATTAACAGGGAGCCAGTGAGCTGCTGCAGGACAGGAGTGATGTGGTTATAGGAGGAGGTTTGAGTGATGACACGGGCAGCTGAGTTCTGGACCATCTGTAGCTTCTGAAGAGATTTGTTAGGGAGGCCATAGAGAAGGGAGTTGCAGTAGTCGATACGGGAAGTCACAAGACCGTGCACAATGATGGCTGTGGAGCGGGGTGTGAGAGAAGGACGGAGACGGTTAATATTTCTGAGATGGAAATAGGCAGACCGAGTAACATTGTTGATAAGTGAAGTTAAGAAGAGAGTGGTATCGAGGATGACACAGAGACTCTTGACCTGAGGGGAGGGGGATAGCAGAGAGTTGTTAAGGGGACGAGAAGATATTCTGATTTTGAAATAGAGGTTTTGGTACTGACAAGAATCATTTCTGTTTTGTTACTGTTTAGTTGTAGGAAATTGTTAGAAAACCAGTGATTTAGCTCATTGAGACAGTCTGTGAAGATGGAGGGAGGGTGGGTGGAGTTTGGTTTGGTTGACAAGTAGAGCTGTGTGTCATCAGCATAACAGTGGAAATGGACACCAAATTTGCGGAAAATGTGACCTAGAGGGAGGAAGTAAATTATGAAAAGGAGGGGTCCAAGGACAGAGCCTTGTGGGACACCTATGGAGATGGGGGACGACTGGGAATGGAAGGATTAAGCTGAATGAATTGAATGCGTTCAGCGAGACAAGATTTGAACCATTCTGAGTACCTGAGACGCCAATGGAGGTTAGTCTGTTGAGGAGGATAGAATGACAGTTGGTGTCAAAGGTAGAACTAAGATCATGGACAGAAGACCAGAGTCAGCAGCAAGAAGAAGGTTGTTAGTAATTTTTATTAGAGCTGTTTTGGTGCAATGTGGGATGGGTGGTGGCCGAGGGCGGGGACCCTGGCGGTCTGATCCTCGGCTACAGAAGCTGGCCATTGGGACATGGAATGTCACCTCTCTGGTGGGGAAGGAGCCTGAGCTAGTGTGTGAGGTTGAGAGGTTCCGGCTAGAAATAGTCGGACTCACCTCAACACATGGCTCTGGCTCTGGAACCAGTTTCCTTGAGAGGGGTTGGACACTCTTCCACTCTGGAGTTGCCCCTGGTGAGAGGCGCCGAGCAGGAGTGGGCATACTTGTTGCCCCCCATCTTGGTGCCTGTACGTTGGGGTTCACCCCGGTGAACGAGAGGGTAGCCTCCCTTCGCCTACGTGTGGGGGGACGGGCTCTGACTGTTGTTTGTGCCTATGCGCCAAACGGCAGCGCAGATTACCCACCCTTTTTGGAGTCCTTGGAGGGGGTATTGGAGAGTGCGCCTCCTGGGGACTCCCTTGTTCTACTGGGGGACTTCAACGCTCACGTGGGCAATGACAGTGAGACCTGGAGGGGTGTGGTTGGGAGGAACGGCCCCCCTGATCTGAACCCAAGTGGTGTTCTGTTATTGGACTTCTGTGCTCGTCATGGATTGTCCATAACGAACACCATGTTCAGGCATAAGGGTGTACATATGTGCTCTTGGCACCAGGACACCCTAGGTCGCAGTTCGATGATCGACTTTGTTGTCGTCTCATCTGATCTGCGGCCGCATGTCTTGGACACTCGGGTGAAGAGAGGGGCGGAGCTGTCAACTGACCACTACCTGGTGGTGAGTTGGCTCCGATGGTGGGGGAGGATGCCGGTCAGACCTGGCAGACCCAAACGTATTGTGAGGGTCTGCTGGGAACGTCTGGCAGAGTCTCCCGTAAGACGGAGCTTTAACTCCCACCTCCGGGAGAGCTTTGAACACGTTCCGAGGGAGGCGGGGGACATTGAGTCCGAGTGGGCCATGTTCCGCGCCTCTATTGTCGAGGCAGCTTATCAGAGTTGTGGCCGCAAGGTTGTTGGTGCCTGTCGTGGTGGCAACCCTCGAACCCGGTGGTGGACACCGGCAGTGAGGGATGCTGTCATGCTGAAGAAGGAGTCCTATTGGGCCTTTTTGGCCTGTGGGACCCCGGAAGCAGCAGATAGGTACCGACAGTCCAAGCGGCATGCGGCTTGGGTGGTTGCTGAGGCAAAAACTCGGGCGTGGGAGGAGTTCGGAGAGGCCATGGAGAATGACTTCCGTACGGCTTCGAGGCGATTCTGGTCCACCATCCGGCGTCTCAGGGGGGGAAAGCGGTACGCGACCAACACCATTTATGGTGGGGATGGCGTGCTGTTGACCTCAACTCGGGATGTTGTGAGTCGGTGGGCGGAATACTTCGAAGACCTCCTCAATCCTACTGGCACGTCTTCCACTGAGGAAGCGGAGCCTGGGGACTTTGGGTCGGGCTCTCCAATCTCTGGTGCTGAGGTCACCGAGGTGGTTAAAAAGCTCCGCGGTGGCAGGGCTCCGGGGGTGGATGAGATTCGCCCTGAGTTCCTTAGGGCTCTGGATGTTGTGGGGTTGTGTTGGCTTACGCGACTCTGCAATATCGCGTGGACATCGGGGGCAGTTCCCTTGGATTGGCAGACTGGGGTGGTGGTTCCCCTATTCAAAAAGGGGGACCGTAGGGTGTGTTCCAACTATAGGGGGATCACACTCTTAAGCCTCCCTGGTAAGGTCTATTCAGGGGTTCTGGAGAGGAGGGTCCGTCGGATAGTCGAACCTCGGATTCAGGAGGAGCAGTGTGGTTTTCGTGCTGGTCGTGGAACACTGGACCAGCTCTACACCCTCAGCAGGGTCCTGGAGGGTGCGTGGGAGTTTGCCCAACCAGTTTACATGTGCTTTGTGGACTTGGAGAAGGCATTCGACTGCGTCCCTCGGGGGGTTCTGTGGGGGGTACTCCGGGAGTATGGGGTACCAGGCCCATTGATATGGGCTGTTAGGTCCCTGTACGACCGGTGTCAGAGCTTGGTCCGCATTGCCGGCAGTAAGTCAGGCTCGTTTCCAGTGAGAGTTGGACTCCGCCAAGGTTGCCCTTTGTCACCGATTCTGTTCACAACCTTTATGGACAGAATTTCTAGGCGCAGCCAAGGTGTTGAGAGGATCCGTTTTGGTGTCCTTAAGGCTGGGGCAAAGCTCTGCGCTCGAGCGCGCTTGAGCAAGCTCGACGCGAGCGCGGCGCCCCGCTGTGTGAGCGCCGTGCGAGCGCCGCTTGCATGAGCCTTTGAACGCTCGTGCAAGCATGCGCGGTCGTAAAAAAAAGAGCTTGGCGCGTTCGCGCGAGCGTTCAAAGGCTTGTGCAAGCGGTGCTCGCACGGCGCTCACACAGCGCGGAGCTTTGCCCCAGCCTTTAGAATCGCTTCTCTGTTTTTTGCAGATGATGTGGTCCTATTGGCTTCATCAGGTCGTGATCTACAGCTTTCGCTGGAGCGGTTTGCAGCCGAGTGTGATGCGGCCGGGATGAGGATCAGTTCCTCCAAATCCGAGGCCATGGTCTTGAGCCGGAAAAGGGTAGCATGCCCTCTCCGGGTCGGGGAGGAGGTCCTGCCCCAAGTGGAGGAGTTTAAGTATCTCGGGATCTTGTTCACGAATGAGGGAAAACTGGAGCGTGAGATCGATAGGCGGATAGGTGCAGCGTCCGCAGTGAAGCGGGCGCTGTACCGGTCTGTCGTGGTGAAGAGAGAGCTGAGTCAAAAGGCAAAGCTCTCAATTTACCGATCGATCTACGTTCCCACCCTCATCTATGGTCATGAGCTTTGGGTTGTGACCGAAAGAACGAGATCTCGGATACAAGCGGCTGAAATGAGTTTTCTCCGCAGGGTGGCTGGACTCTCCCTTAGAGATAGGGTGAGAAGCTCAGTCATCCGGGAGGGACTCGGAGTAGAGCCGCTGCTTCTCCACATCGAGAGGAGCCAGTTGAGGTGGCTCGGGCATCTGGTTAGGATGCCTCCTGGACGCCTCCCTGGTGAGGTGTTCCGGGCATGTCCCACCGGGAGGAGACCCAGAGGAAGACCCAGGACGCGCTGGAGGGACTATGTTTCTCGGCTGGCCTGGGAACACCTTGGGATTCCCCCAGAGGAGCTGCTCCAAGTGGCTGGGGAGAGGGAAGTCTGGGCCTCCCTACTTAGGCTGCTACCCCCGCGACCCGACCCCGGATAAGCGGAAGAAAATGGATGGATGGATGGATGTTTTGGTGCTATGGTGGGGGCGAAAACCAGATTGAAACTCTACGTAAATGTTATTGTTGGACAGGTGAGAGTGAAGTTGACTAGCAACAGTTTTTTCAAGGATCTTGGAGATGAAGGGCAGATTGGAGATTGGACGAAGTTTACTGGAGTTGGTAAAGTCAAGACCTGGTTTCTTGATGATGGGGGTGATGGCAGCAGATTTGAAGGCTGTGGGAACAATGCTAGAGGTTAGGGAGGAGTGGATGATGTTAGTGATGATAGGGAGCAGAGACTGGAGACAGGATTTAACAAGAACTGTGGTAAATGGATCAAGTTGACAGGATGAGGACTTAGTTAATATAGTTACAGTTATAGTTATAGTTAATAACAACATAATTATAGCAATCCCAAGTGACTGCAACATCCGGAATAAAATAGAAATAACATTTATTGTCCCTTAGTGGGGATATTCATGTGCACCAGCAGCAAAGTGACAGGTAAATTAAACGAAGCAGATTCATATATAAAAACAGAAAGAATATGAATGAGACTGTACAGAAAGGGCATTTTTGCAGCATAAGAAAAAAAAACTTTGTACCGTATTTTCCGGAATATAGGTCGCACCAGAATACAGTATAGGTCGCATTGTCCAATTATTGCCAAAGAATTGGAAAAATCCATATATAGGTCGCACCTGAATTTAGGTCGCACCTACGTCAAAATGTGGACCGTGTTTAGCTCTGCTGCAAATGTCTGCCACAGGAGCGCACAGCAAGGCTTTTAAGAAGATTAACACTTAAAAACAATTATTTGTTTGATAAAAATTATAGCAAATATGTGTCTGAGCTGAACTTTTCCTTAATAAATTAACGTAATTGTGAAATGAGTTGGATTTAAAAATTTGTTTTGCTATGTCTGATGAAACAAAACGTGCACGCGCAGCACCAGACATGCAGTAGCAGCGAACAGACCTGCATGTACTGGTATTTTAACTTTAGCAGGATAAACACCTAAAATATATATATTTGTTAGCTGACATTATTGTAAGAGTGTGTCTCAGTTTAATTTTTGTCAATAGGTTCAAAGTCAAATTTCGTCTTGTATGGAAACATACACAGATGACAAAAATGTGACATTATTATTATTATTAAATGATTACAAATCAGCTTATTTTATAAAAAGCCATAAATAGGTCGCACCTGAATATAGGTTGCAGGGCATGCAAAAATGATAAAAAGCTGCAACCTATATTCCGGAAAATTCGGTAGTTATTAAAACAGGATACCCAGATTCAAGAAATGTGAATTGTTTAGGATTATTTAAAGAATATATACAGCATGTGCATGTGTGTTGTTGCATGTAAAAGAAAACAACACAGTCCAAGAAATGGACTATGTTGTTTTCTAACCTAGCAGGGATGTAAACACTTAAAGGAAAAAGGAGAACAAGAAGCTTGAGACTTTTTTTTTCATTTACCCTTCATTTATCCATGTAGTCTCATTGAGTCACGAGAACCCATTTTCAATAGAGACCTGTTATTGGGAGTGAATGGTGGGAGTTGAGGGCCTTGCTCAGGGGCCCAGAGTGGGGCAAAATGAGGGTGGAGGCAGGTGTGGGTGTTTCACCTTTTTCACCCACAAAACCGCTCTGATGTTGACAGTACCAGGAGTTGAACCTGCGACTTTCCAATCACAGGCTCATCTTTTCCAACCTCTGTGCCAACACTCCCCCATACTATAGGCTGAAAGAGGAAATAGAGAAGATGTGGAGCAAAGATGTCCGTAGTCCCAGTGGTCATCAGAGCCCTCAATGCTATGACCCCAAACTGCAAGAGTGGCTCCAATAGATCTCAGAGATCTTTGGTCAGAAGAACACTGCCAACCTTCCAGATCTCTGGGGGACAACCTATAAGTTTTAAGCTGAGTGAAACCGCCCAAATGGAAGAGTGAAACTAGCTGGATCAATCAATCAGTCAGTCAGTCAGTCAGTCCATCCATACATATACAGGTACTATATATTTTATATATATATATACTGTA